>MU164295.1:260643-273104 GCA_015888305.1 Antheraea pernyi | reverse complement strand
CCCCCCCGTGTTGGGGAGGAGTCGTCCGAGCGCCGCTGCCGCCTTGACTATGCGCGGTCCGAGACCCTTAAAGTGGGGCTCGAACCGCCAGCGTCCGTCCAGGGTGAGGCCCAGATACTTCATCCGGGTCCACACCCTGACACGGACGCCCTCCACATAGATGTGGGCCCCTGGAGGTGGCCCTCGTCGAGGCCCATGGAACATTAGGGCCTCGGTCTTATCGAGGGCTACCTCGAGGCCCAACCTTCTGATGCGCGCGACCACGAGGGTCACGGCCTCCGTGGCCAGGCGTAACAACTCTTTTGTTTCCCCCCCTCGGGCTACGACTAGGGTATCATCCGCGTAGCAAATGAGGCGCGCACCAGAGAGGAGCTCGCCGCGAAGCACCCAGTCGTAGCCCATGTTCCACAGGAGCGGGCCCAAGGTCGACCCCTGTGGAACCCCATACGCTGTATTGCGTCGGGCCATCTGACCTCTGGCATCCACGAAATCGACCTCTCTCTCCTCCAGGTACGTCTCCAACAGCCATCTAAAATTCTTTTTATTGTGGACGCCATATTTAATTCTTTTATGGCGCCTGCAAATTTTGTACCTACAAAGTTGTAAATTTTGGTGAGCTCGGTATAAGCGCCGCGCCACATCTTTGTGCGTGTAAAAGAAACGACTAAATTGAGCAAAAGTGCGAAAAACCTAAAGTGTAGTGGTACTGTAATACATAATGCATTGTTTCGTACCGAGTTAGACAGTTAGAAAAAATGAGGATAATTTTAATCTGATATTTGTAATTGTACCTATTCAATAAAATAAAATAAATAAATAAAACGCAGTAGTGATAATAATTAATTTAGTATGTGCACATTCTACGTTACAAGGTTTCTTTAGAATTGTCATTCAAATTTCGTCATTGCTAACTTTGGAGGAGAATCGAACCCCGCACTTGGCTATCTTAATGCCCGGCTAGCGCCGAGTCCAAATTTACCTCGAGATATATTTGGTTTCAATTTGATCCTTATTTCATAGGGCCACGGAGCATATAGATCGGTAAGATGTGTCATACCAATTTTTTTTCCGATCTGATACATAACTGAATAAATCAGAATACTAAACATACTCACACGATGGATTAAAAATCATGACTCTACCCTTGTTAAAACTTTATTTAAGTATTTTTTTCATTAGCGGGAAATAGAATCTGGCACTTTGATCGGAATGTAAGCGGCTAGGTAGAGACTAGCATAGTGGTAAAGTAGATAAGTTAGTTATTTTAGGCAAATGTTGTAAATAAGTATTTGTGCGATCGCCAGCTGCTAGCGCGGCCGCGCCGCGCCCGTGTTTTCGTTGATCCGAACATCAGCTGTTTTTGATTTTGTGTTTCATTGTTGTTTTTTTTTTAAGTAAAGTAATGTATTTTTTATGAAACTATCTATTCATTTAGCTGTACTAACATGATGGAGCGTAAATAATGCTAATAAAACGTTTAAAAAAAATGTTTTTCTTTAATCAGGATCAATTTTTTTTCCTTCTCATCATCAACCTGTGTCATTAGTACTATCGTCTGTCTTTATTTTCGGAAGCGGTCTCCTAATACACTGTATAATATCAAAATAACACTTTTTTACTGACTGGATGTAAAAGTGTATACTAGACTTATAATAAAAAATTTAAAAAAAATTGTCGGCCTGTCTGACTGTTTGTGTCGGTTAATCTTGGAAACGGTTGGACCAATTTTGATGGAACATTCACTGACAGATGCTTGAAGTTTAAGGAGTAACTTAAGCTATTTTATTTCAAACTAGCTGTTATCCGCAATTTCACCCGTATGGAAATCTGTAACATTTTTTTATCCAACATATGCATTGCATCCATATGAATAGCGCGGTATTAGACACTCCTTCAGTTGATTAAATGTACCGTACATTATAAACGTTTTAAACTTAACAATTTGTTTTGCTAAGTAATTTGTAAATTGTAATTTCCTACGGACGAAGTCACGGGTAACAACAACATTTTGAATTTTATTATACTGTTGGTCTGCCTGGCGTCCATTTTGTTTTACATACCGCACTCGAATTTACATAAGTCAGTAACCATAGCAACGTACATATGTGAATCTTGCGTCGACTTTTTTCGAACATTATTTTACCCTACAATGCAGAATTTTTTATTTTGCTCTAAAAATACGTATGTTCTAGACACCCCAAAGAATAGTTAGTTTAAAGAATCAAAAGCCAGTACATAACTTTTTTTGTGAGTTCCATAATATGTGGTACATTATACACTAACACTAATAAGTGTAAGGGGTGTCAAATAACATCTAAGACTTGAGACAGCCAAGCTAACCTCACCTGCACGTGGTGCACCCTGCTGAATAACGAAAGAGGCAATGGCGAAAGCGGGGTGGTAGGGCTTTACAGCCTGACTGGGTCGCAACCACCATGTATATGGCGAAAAAGCCTATCATAGTGATTCGCTTTTGCGGGTCGCGTTTCGGGATCAGCCTGTGCATATCCAGCTTTTCGCAGGCCGGCATGACAGCGGCGACCGACGATGGATACTGTGTCTCTCGGTGGTCGCCATTGTTTTTGGATTGTACTGTGCTTACCATCAGGCACAGAGCAGTCATGCTGCCGTGCTAATATAAAAAATATTTGACTCTTAAGGAAAAACAATCGACATCAAATAATTAATATTTTATATTGAAAAATTAAAATTATTATTTATGTTAATCTCTATCTATTGTTAAAATGTATAAAAACAAATATTATATTTATTGAAGCACTAGCTATTGCTCGCGGCTTTCGTTGTATACATGTATAGTTACCCTTTTCCGTGCCCCTGACAACGTATAATCAAAATATCAGATGATCGTTTGAGTAGTTTTGGTGTGAGAGCGTAACGAACAAACAAACTCAATTTGTATTTATAATATTAGTTAGGGTTAATATATCTCAACGCTACACATACAAGATATCTATTTATATTGACATTTGCATTATTGTTGACTTTAGATATAAGATAATGATCAAATTCATCATGCCTTCGAAGGAAAACAATTACAATTTGTTAGATTTTTCTTCTTTATGTCAATCATATAATCTGTTGCAGATGAGACCCTCATTCTTCTCATCTAATGTACCGGTGGACCAAGCACGCAGATACTCTTAGGGACTTCTAATTTATATTTGGTATTGTCGATGTTGGCGTATTCTTCTTTCCCAACATTTCTATAGCCAAGAATTTATGACGATAACGTTATATTGAGAAGATGGTAAAATAAGCGTAGATACGAATTTTTTTTTGCGTTATTTTTATTTTGTTCTTTTTAAGAAACGAAGCTTATAGATCTGCGCCTCCCATATGACGATTGTGGCTTCATAGAATATTGAGGGATTCTACTACCACATAAATGTTTTTTTTTTTCTATATTATGAGGGCATAAGAAAGCAATTGCTGCATGTAAAACGAATACGGAGCCGCGGGTTATTGCTAGTTTAGTATAGTATATATATATATAACATGTAGGGTATTATAATTGTCTGTTGGTGTATTAGGAATTTGTTGGTAGCAGAAGTTATAAAGGGTTTGTGTGATCGCAGGTCTCACAGTTGTTCAAGCTGGGCTCGCTCTCCTACGAGGACGTGAAGCAGTTCTCGTGCTGCGTGGAGGAGGCTCTCTTCCGTCTGTCCGCACATCGAGATCGCGCACTTACATACAAGATGGAAGAGGTATCATATTAGCATTATTATACATATTCTTTTCTGATTTGATATCATCATTATGAGTTATAAAAGCAAATAATGTATGTATGATTTATTGTGTATTGTAAATGTGGAATGGCGACAGGTACAAATAACGGCGGTCGATGAGCTGTACGTGGAGCAAGACGCGGAGGGCTCCGTTCAAAAGCAGATAGCTCGCGTGCGTCTATTCTTCCTTGGCTTTCTTAGCGGTGAGACACGAGTCAGATGCTGAAAATGGCACTCTATTCCCGGTTCGACGGTATCAATCAAAAACTTGGTCGGTTTTTGCTAGGCATGCCGGACGTGGAGCTCGGAGTCAACGATTTACGACGTCAGGGCAAGGAGGTGGTGGGACGACACGATATCATCCCCGTCGTGACGGAAGAGTGGATCCGAGTCGAGGATACGGAGTTTCACGCCTGTGTGCAGGCTGAAGAATTCACCAAGTCACAAATAATAAAGTAATCAAACACTTAAACAATCTATTAAAATTATATCTATGTGCATTACATACATTGTTCGCATTCCTCATGAATAAGGCGAGCTTCTGTATTGTTCTCGGTAGGTTTAAGCCTCCGGATGCGTGCTATATAGAGTTGATGAGGTTCCGCGTTCGTCCGCCAAAGAACCGCGAACTCCCGCTGCAGCTGAAAGCGGTGTGGTGCGTCGCCGGGAACAAGGTCCGTGGCCGCATACACGTCGCGGTAAGTACCCGCGTCCCGCGCGGCAGCCTTACAGCGTGCGTGTGCGTGCAGGTGGAGCTGCGCGCGGACGTGCTGGTGCCGGGGTTCGCGTCGCGCAAGCTGGGGCAGGTGCCGTGCGAGGACGTCGCTATTCGGTTCCCGATCCCCGAGTGCTGGATCTATCTGTTCCGTGTGGAGAAACACTTCAGATACGGATCAGTCAAGTCCGCGCACAGGTACTATACTTTTTCTCTGGTTTTGCCATTGTTACGGTTATATACATTTCTTGTGTAATTGGTTCGATTCTATGTACGTATCATAATTTCTTACTAGATAAAATACTAAATAATTATTATGTTATTTACATTGGCCTGTTTCTTGGACGAATAAGTATACGTTGTTTATATTCACACAAATTATATTTATGTACTAGTTGTCCCCGCAAACTTCGTTTCGCCTTAATATGTTTTTTGTCTTAGCCTACATTTTTAGTAGATACCTACCAACATGTGGAACATTTTGCTATGCAACCCCGTAGAGACTGATCGTTTTTGCGGAATACAAATTGAGAAAGCGAAAATTTTAAAGCGAAGTGCGGTAAAATGGTAAAGTTACATACGCCAACTAATAAATAAAAACCATCGTAATTACGGATGCTGTACGAGCAATCGTACCTATTTTACTTACTATGCAATATTATTTTATAAGTAACTAGCTGGCCCGGCAGACGTTGTCCCAACTTGATTATAAAAAAAATCCTTGACAAATTATATACTAAAACCTTCCTTCCTACCTTATGCACTGGTGAAAACCGCATGAAAATCCGTTCAGTAGTTTTTGAGTTTATCGCGAACAGACAAACGCGGCAGGGGACTTTGTTTTATACTATGTAACATAATATGTTATTATTACAAATAAATCAGTGAACATAAGCACTCGACGGTAACGGTTGTTTCATTTCGCTGGTCCGTCTACCATTTTTAACCGACTTCAAAAAAAGGAGGAGGTTATCAATTCGACTGTATTTTTTATTTTTATGTTTGTTACCTCATAACTTTGGACTGGGTGAACCGATTTTGATTATTCTTTTTTTATTTGAAAGCTGGTACTTCCCGTGTGGTCCCATGTGGTACCGACTTCCAGTACATCTCTAGGTAGCACACATATTCATATGTTTTATTTAATTTGGTTAATTTGATAAACTATTTATTTTCCGCTTTTTAGTACCTTATGGGTTTTTGATTGATATTGAAGTCGGTTAATACTTTTTTTTGAATATTTACTTTATTATCATAAAAAATATATTAAAAAAAATCTCTCTTATAATTATATTTTTTGTTTTAAATTATATACTGTTAGGTTTGACTCACAAAATTGGCAACTTAATACGAAAAAAAAAAAATTAGTAAAGACATCTATTTTATATTGTCACTCAGATTCGAACTGGGGTTAGACGGATTTTCGAAGCAGCCGATTTCCGTCTGTGCTATTTTTGTTATGACAGCGGTGGCGATATTTACCTTTATATTCTAGCTATAGTTTTTCACTGCCTGAAAACGCAGATAAAAAAGTTTTCTATGAATAAAATCTAGTTAGATCGATTTATCGTCCCCGAAACCACCTACATACTAAGTTTCACGGAAATCGCTGACGCAGTTTCCGAGATCCTGAATATATAAAAATATACAATAATTGCTCGTTTAAAGATATAGAGATAGATCAAGATGCAAGTATATACGAATGATAGGTAAGTGTGTGTGTGCACGTATATGTCTGTAAGTAATATAATTTCAACTTATAGAATGCGGTAAAACAATAGAACTTATCTTCTCATTCCCAAGGAAACTTTGCACACACACACCGAGGCACATATATTTATGTATCGTATGTGGACATGTGGACAAGTACACATATCTAATTGCAAAGCACAGAGTTGTATCGCACGCTTCGTCTACCTTTTTGTAAAACCTCTGTTTTCTATGTGTACCTATAATTTAATTATTATAATAAAACACAGTTTTAGTATACTACTGTCAAAGTTTTATTCGAGATTTAATTCACAGAACAACTCAAAACTTCTTTAGGTGCATTTGCATGGCGATGCTGCCCCATACTTTGAGTCTATTTATTTTGACGATTTCAGTATAATAAGCCATGGTTTTTTTTAAAGTCAATATTTAAACCAGTATACTTAATCTTGACAATAGTAAGAGATAGCGTATTGATATCGCATTGAACCGAAGCTCGTAATAATTATTTTAGGTACACCAGTACAGAATGTGCTTTTAAAATAAAATGTATTTGAAATTGGAATTTAATGTCAGTATGAAGGTATTCGTATTCAAAGTGGCCAGTTGGATATAGAACATTCATTAATATTTTGCAACAATTTGAAATCGTTTGCGAACACTAACGTATCGGTTCAGACGTACCGGCAAGATCAAGGGGATCGAGCGATTCCTCGGCACTGTGGAGGCTCTGCAGGAGTCTCTCATCGAAGTCACTTCGGGGCAGGCCAAATACGAACATCAACACAGAGCGATCGTATGGAGAATGCCTCGGCTCCCCAAGGAGGGTCAGGGTTAGTACGGTTAACCACGTTTCATTTTAATTTGTATGTATCTATTTAATATTATGAAGCCGAATCGTAGGATTCAGCATATTGAAATCATTCGTTTTTCATCAGGTATATTCTAGTTTCTTTTCTTTTTTTTTATGTCATAGGTGGCAAACGAACAAATGGCTCACCTGATGTTAAGTGATCACCACCGTCCATGGACACTAACAACACCAGAGGAGTTGCAAGTGCATTGCCACCCTTTGGGGGGAAGGGTTAGGAGAGGGAGAGGAGAGAGGAGAGGGGAGGGGAGGTGGGCCTTCGGCGCTCTCACTGACCGAACGAAACGCAACAATGCAAGCACTGTTACTTCACGTCGGTTTTCTATGAGCGGGTGGTAGTACCCCGGACGAGCCAATCCATTCATGCTAAAACCAGTAGTAGTTTCAACGTGGCTCTACCACCATTAAATTCTAGTTTCTATTATTATTATTATTTATATAGTCAGTCACAATTCAAGAAATCCGGTACAATATTATCATAACATTGTTAAAAAAAATTAAAACTACTGTCTTTTTTTTTCGAACTGACTACGCTATTGACCAAGAATGGTCTTAACAGCTTCACCGGACTACTAAGGCGAGCGCTTAAGGCACTCAGCCGATTTTATTTTGATAAGTAGCTCAAGGGTGCGCGGCACACCTCGGCTTTGGCTGTTGCCTAATACGTGCAATTCGCGACTTATCTTCTTTTTTTGTTTTTTTAAACGGGAGGGAATCCCTTATGGATACTCCACCCTCCCGGGGGAGAGGGTGGGTTATGTCCGACTCGCACAGACTAAAACCCAACGGTGTACCGACAGACCGTCATTGTTGGGGCGGCAAGGGATCGTTCAAGCTAATCTACCTTGTAGAGCCGCCCCAACGGTCCGCCCGGCGGTAGGTGATCGCTGGGCTCCTACCTATAGAGAGACAGACTGGGTACACACCAGCTGCCTACCCTTGTCCGCCGGACCCTTGCAATGAGGAGATGAGCCCCCCGGCCCATCCCCTCAGGTCCGGCAACGGTGGCGGGAGGAGGCGGGCAAATCGCCACCTCCTCCCTCCGGTGCTCCATTGACGGACAGGGCCGCTCAGAGGGTCATCCTCGCGATCCCTCTCCGCCGCCTCCTTCCGCAAGATGACGTCCTCGGAGAACGAGGCCATCGCACATCTGGGAATATTCTGGACTATGTAGAATTTCTTTATGTTTAGTCAGACATACTTTGAGCATGAAAATTTGTTGGACGGTAAGGACTTTGCTTTCTCTATAGAGATTGACAGTTGGAAACCTGTGCTCTTTCGACTTCAATTAAAAAGTTAAAACAATGAAATAACTTTTTTCCATTTTAGATTTTAAATTAATTATAGTGTAAATTACAGTACTTAAATTTCAGAATTTGTATATTGAAATTATTAACGCGTTAGCAGTTATACTTCTTTGGCGTAAAAAGATAAAAAAAATTCAAAAATTTTATCTTTCGCCTTATTCTACGTTTGTAGAAAAAAAGGTATTTAATACATTGAAAGTTTTAATACAAAGAAATACACACAACAAATACAAAAAAACAAAATGTTGACTATATCTAACTTCTTCTTCTTCTTTGTCGGTTTTTCGTGATGGTCTGCGCGCACATCGTAACAATTTACTCTCATTATTTTACCCTAACGTGCCAAAAGAAGTATAACTTCAAAAAGATAAAACTGAATATTTCAAAAAACTGTAGAGCCCTCTTTCTTTCTACAGTCCTATAGTCCAATCACGTCGCGACCTATGCTTACTTACCAATACCTATATATAAAGCATGAAGAATGATATCATCAAGGGTTAAAATAAATGTTCACATTAAATCTCAAAACATTGCGATACTTAGTCCTTGAAGGGACAAAAAAGGTACCACAAGATAAGAGAACGGAAAGGTAAACATTGTACACGTATGGAGCTAAATATAAATGTCTTCGGCGGACATTAAGATATCGAATGGAATGTTAAAAGCTATTTAATATTATGTTCTGTTCAGACTTTATTATGGTCCCGTGTACGGAAGGTGGAAAGTGTTTCTCATTTACAAGCTGCATCGGCAACATTTTGAACCGATAATTTGTATTCGATGAGTATATTCATAGCTTGTAATATGATGTAATGTAGTGCATCAAAATATTATTTATGAAGTGAAAAAAACTTCTTTAGGCGCGTTTTCGCGTGATGACATGCTAGTAAGCGTGACCGGCCGTATTGCGCTTGCGTGGCTTGCATCATACTAACGACACGTAGTATAGCGGTATGTGTAGATGTAATATTTATATTTTGTAGCTCATCATGAATAATAAATATACTTTATAAAAATGCAGTACAAATTATGCGCGCTCCAAACGGGAGCACGCCGCGGAGCACCCAGTCGTAGCCAATCTTCCACAGGAGTGAGCCCAAGGCCGACCCCTGTGGAACCCCCCGCCACGTGACTCGCCGGACCATACAACCGTCGCCATCTATGTAGGCGACCTTCCTATCGACCAGATACGCCTCCAATAGCCGCCGCAAATACGAAGGCACCTCGAAATAGCGGAGTGGCCCCGTATCACACTGTGCGGTAGACTGTTGAAGGCGTTGGCGATGTCCAAGGACACCGCCAAAAGTCTCTCCCCTTGGGAGGTCGCCTCCATAGATCTGAGCTTTTTTTTTAACGTGGGGAAATCCCTTATTGATTTATTGATACGCCACCCCCAGGGGAGAGGGTGAGTTATGTCTGACTCGCACAGACTAAAACCCCACGGTGTACCGACAGACCACTTTGTGACGGCAAGGGATCGTTCGAGCTAATCAACCTTGTAGAGCCGCCTCCACTGTACGCTCGGCGGAAGGTGACCGCCGGGCTCCTACCTATAGGAGGACAGACCGGGTACACACCGGCTGCCTCCCCCCTTGTCCGTCGGACCTGTGCAATGAGGAGATGGGCGTCCTGGCCAGGAGGCCCATCTCCTCAGGTCCGGCTACGGTGGCGGGAGGAGTTAGGCGAAGCGCCTCCTTCTCCCGCCTGTCCCCCTTTGGCGGAGATGGCCACTTTCAGGGTCTGCCTCGCGGGCCCTCTCAGAGGGAGGCCATCGCTCGGCAGCGATAAGTCCGTGCCCACGGCCGCCGCCAGAATGCGACGCTGCCCCCCCCACGCAGCACACTCAGACAGTGTGTGCTGCGCGGTCCATAGATCGGAGCTTTTTTTTTTCCATCTTACCTTCCGCTTTGGTTGGAGCGACACGAGATATCATTTGACTTCATCTTGTCGCCCCAAGCGGATGGCCCAGCGTCTAACAAGCGCTGCCAGGCCTCATTCATGGAAGGAGACGGCTATGTGATTACCGGCCGTCTCCTCCATCCGCCGGAGCCTGTGCAAGAGGAAGATGGGTCCTCCCGACCGGCCCATATTCCCTAGGCCCGACTACGATAGCGGGAGGAGGCGATCGAACTACCTAAGGTAAGCTAACTATTCAAACATATATGAGTTGTTGCAACATATATGTGTACCAAGCATACATACCTCAACAACTCTTATATATATTTCGTATCGGAAAATATTCTAAACTATTTCAGTTTGATAAGGGAAAAAATCAAAGCCCTTCCATTTGCATGTGTAAGCGTGTATGCGTGCACGTATGTGGAGGTGATATGTGTAATGTTGTCGCAGTGATGTAAGATTCCCTCGGCGTGGAGCCCTTGAGTACGCGCGATACAGTGACACAAAATCTTACATCACTGCGACAACATTACACATATCACCTCCACATACGTGCACGCATACACGCTTACACATGCAAATGGAAGGGCTCACTGCCGTTATTTCATCGGGAGGGTCGGTAAAAATATGTCGCCGACGTCTTTTACAACGCGCAGCGTTCGGTACGGTTTCGTATTTTGCGGCGGATACCACTAACGGACTGAAAAACTACTGTCATAAAGGACTATGATAATCATTTAGAAGGTAAGAACTTGCTCTTTATCCCTAGCTGAATGAGTTTGTGAATGATACTAACTAGGCACCTTATAGATCACCATTTTGTAATGTTATGCACTTTGCCGAGGTTAACAAGTTTTCCAGGTTTGAAAGTTTCTAAGTATTTGTGTAATCTCTAGGCGCGTATACGACGCACAACCTGGTGTGTCGCATGGCGCTGACGTCATACGACCAGGTACCGGCGGAGTTGGCGCGGCACGCCTTCGTCGAGTTCACGATGCCCGCCACGCAGGTCAGCCACATGACCGTGCGCTCCGTCTCGCTGCAGGAGCACGACGGGGACCCGCCCGAGAAGTACGTGCGGTATCTCGCGCGGCACGACTACATGTCAGTACCCTTTCTATTACATATGCATGTCCATCGCATACGTGTTCACCCTTTACAAGTGAATATGCCTGCAGGGTCGGTATCGAGCGCACCTCGGGACAGGCGGCTCCCGCGTACACGCTGGCCGCAGTGCAGGAGCCCGGCGCCGGCGCCCCCGCGGCCCTCTCCCCTTCCCCCTCCCCCGCCGCCGCCCTTCAGCCGCCCTCTTCAGACTCGGACTCCGAGTGAGCGCGCAACATCTCACATCTATTACTACGCAGCGTACTGCGACTAACATGAGCTCTAATATTTTTGAGATATCATCAAAGGTTTAAATTTCTGTTCCATAGATGTTTAACTCTCTGTGAAGTAAAAAAGAATACTTTTTATCCTATTTCAAAACTATTACTGCTCATACTAGACCTCCTAATTATTCGATTTAATTCAAATTGTGTAAACTTGATATATTCAGTTCGAATAGTTTCGTAAACATATCTTGTATAGTTTCAAATATTACGTTTGCAATGTATGATATGATAAAAAGTGTATATAGTATTGTTTTAGATAATTTTCTCATAGATGATTGTTGATTTGTCATAGACTCAAACATACACACAGATGTATGATATACAGTAAACTCGATCGCAGCACAGGCTGCTAAAGCGACAATAGTCGCAGAAATAAGAGACGTGTAAATACAATAATGTCAGCTCTGCGATTCTTAATCTACAGCGGGGATACGTCACGATTCGTATAACGAATAGTGACCCTTACATTCGCATGAAATAAGAATTTCAATGTATTTAAACTAACAACTATATAGGTAACTATGTTATACACGTGCTAAACAATATTAGATTATAATTAAAATAACATTTATAAAACCTCATTAGGACAGCGTCCCACCCTCACTGTGTAGTGCTTAGCTGTTATATTAGTAATCATAGATAAGTTGAGTGCGATGGTGTATCGAATGCGTAGTTCGTAAGTCGTGTCTCAGTTGGGGAGGAAGCACCAGTATGCGCCATGTACACACCAGTACGCGCCATGTACACACCAGTACGCGCCATGTACACACCAGTACGCGCCATGTACGCGCTACGGTTGCGGGCACGGAGTACGCGGGTGAA
>MU164295.1:246048-260512 GCA_015888305.1 Antheraea pernyi | reverse complement strand
GCGTCGTGTTGTGGTAGCGACGCGACGCAACGTGATACTGAGAAGCCGTTCCGTGTGTGATGTATAACATATATAACATATTATCCAATTGTTGATTTAAATAATGTACAATAAATATATTGAAATATATAAATTTTATAATGAATATAATATATAGACGAGTTTTATCAACATACTAGAATAGAGTAATGAATAAACATAATACTATAATATTAATTGTTAAGCACAAAGTTTATCACCAAAATCATCTAATATTTAATTTTAATGATCAGTGTTGCTTATTAAAATATTACCTACATATTATGATATGATACGAACCGAACATAAAGAATGTTACTGAAAATACCACCTGATTGTTGTTTAACCCGAGAGTGCATATCTGATGGCCGTCGCAATTTGGGTTTTTCATTGCAGTAACAGTTAAACTGATTGTAGATAAGAGCAAAATAAATGATAAAATATTATATGATATGTAGACGGCTGCAGTGAGTGTCCTCTAGCACTAGGTAATTAATGATCTCACTCATTGGTTAAAAAGTATTATGTACGGTGAAAAGTTATATGTTTAATGGACGTATATCTTGTTTCTGTAACATTTAATACATAACGTATTTTACCATGAACATATGATATGCTATAGTTAATCCGTTATGTAACATAATATATCGTTGTAATTGATATAATTAAGCTGTTTGTATATTAATCTAAGACGTGTTAGAAGGTGTTGCGAAGATTTATTCCCGCTTCGCAGACATCCAGACGATCTATAAAACATAAATATATGAAAGGCTCTGTAACTTGTTGTCGATATTAATAAAAGATTATAATTGTGTCTGCTTCTAGTTTGAATCTATCGTTCCTCGCACATCAAATCAGCCGACTTATTCTACTCCTATCACATAAGGTATTATATTCTATCCCATGTGGAGATTCCTGCTTATTTCTTTACTAGTAATAATCCCCGTTTCTCTTTAAAAAGGATGATATTTCCGCAGATGCCTATTTTTTTCTAAAATAAAATTACTCTACATCTTATAAAGTTATCTATCTGCCACTGAATGTCCCGTGAAAGTAAGTTCAATCGTCGTCAAACCCGAATATTTTATTGATTGATAATCTGTTAAAGTACAGCACTTACTTTCATATTCATTTAGTAAGAGATTTGGCTTCGTATCTGTAGGTCTTCTCTGCTACGATATGAGTTAACTTTGTGTTTCTAGTAGCTATTACTACGTGAATCATTATAATGGACATTTGAATAAATACAGCTCGCGATGGCATTTCATTGTGCATTATTTAATGTGAAGAGAGTATTGTGACTTTTCTAAGACACGCCTTGCTAAATGTATTTTTTTACATATAAAAAGAACGACGCTCTGTATTTATGTTTTTATTCTTAAAACTCCAAGTGCTGTTGGAACGATTACATTTTTTTAAATTAATAAACGTATGAATCTATTTCCTTTACGATACCAAATGTAATCATACTGTTAATAAATATATTAGTAACTAGCGGGCCCGGCAGACGTTGCCCTGCCCTGATTATGAAAAAAAATCCTTGACAAATTATATACTCATGAAACAATTATATTCCTTATGAATCACTTTATCCACTGGTGAAAACCGCTTGAAAATCCGTTCAGTAGTTTTTGTGTTTATCGCGATCAGACAGACAGACAGACGCGGTAGGGGACTTTGTTTTATACTATGTAATGATGATAATGACAATAAATATTTAGTACAAATAGGCACTGTAATAAATGTTTAGAATTATAATACATCAAAGCTTTATTAAGAAACAACTTAACAATAACTTAGTAGATAATGCGAGCGCACCCGTGGAAACAGCTAGTATTCTATAAACTAAAAAATTACGCTTAGCAAAACACATAGATATTAACTGTGGTTCAATTAATAACTTCTATCCATAGGAAAGGTTCTAAGTGACTTTAATGTCAAACTATATCAAAGTAATGAAATACATTCAAGACGTACAAACCACCTCCAGTTAACTTATTTGTACTGTAAAATTAACAGTGAAACTATGCATAAGTCTGCCGAAACATTATCAATCATGATTTGAGTCACTTTTATATTATCGTAAGATAGAATGTATGTACCCTGTATAGACTATGCAGCTAAACATTCAAAAGTAATAGAAATCAAAATATTCACGTACAATTATTCAGGTTTTATATTTTCTAAACAGTGCCGTAGCTATCTGTAGACATATTTGGAGATGAATCGATGGATAATTAAAAAATGGCACAACACGTTTCACTTTCCACGGGAAGAGACAAAGGAAGATTTTTTATATCTGGTTTATAGCACGAAAAAGCAAGGAATTTATAAGTAAACAAACAACTTATAAATTCCTAGCGAAAAACTATTTGCTCTATACTTGATGGTAACCATAGTGCAATCCAAGAACTACGGGCTTGCCGGCACCTCTGCAATACATCGGCAGTGATGGCTGTGATTGCCACCTCTCGCCAGCTGCTCATACTCGGACGCTGCTTCCGAACTAAAAGAGTCACTGTGTCGAGTTTACATGCATTGTGGTCGCAACCCAATAAATGCAATAGCAATTTCCTACAATTCGGTATTATAATAGCATATAAAACACTTAAAAAAGGTCATCCGACGGAAAAATCTAAGTTTATAATTATTTATAATCTTTATGGTTATACATGATTTCCTATTTAATACGCAGGTATTATGATCTAATATCATAATATATAGTAATCTGTTGTTTAACTTAAATCACAGTACCTATATATTTAAAGAATAGTCAGAAATCTCGCAGGTCGTCGTTACTGTTCTACAATCAATTATAACTTCTCCATATGTGTTAACAAAATTAAAATTTAACTTACCGTAATTACTACCACTACCCTTTATGTATCTAAAACATGTTGTTTGTGAGTATTGTGTTTGTCTTTATGTATTTACTATTCGAAAAGAACAAAATTACATTTTTTTTTAGATAAAATTAATAACAATTGACATCAAAGTTATTATTACATATAAAAAGACTCCATTAAATACATAAATGACTTGACACTGGTAAAATAAGTACTTACTAAAAAAAAGTTACAATTACACTTCTATAATACAGATGAGCAGTGCAAAATTAGTGCATTGTTTGTAGTCCGGTGAAGCTGTTAAGACCTTGCTACGTCAAAAAAAAAAGATAGTGCATTAGTTTACTGAAATTACATGGAGTAGAATGTCCGACAATTAGAATTGAGTAATCAGATTAGATCATACAATATCAATACTCGATTTGTTTTTATTACAATCTGTCAAATACTTTATGATGTTTACACTGTCTCAAAAGGTACTTCGGTACATAATTTTTTCTAATTTCTAAAGATTAGTGTTTAGGTTCAATAATTTCAATTTATTCAATTTATTTTGTGAGCGTTAATTACATTTGTACTCAATAAGTAATTATGTTAACTAATTAATTTCATATTATAATAACTGAAAAAGATAAAGATAATTTGAGAATATAGTGATATAATAATATTGATAATAGTAATGAATACCAAAAGTCTCAAATTGATGCCGTTCTCATTTGTGGTATCTGTTTCACGTTTAACATTTGTCATCTGGTCAGGGCTCTTTAGTGTTGCCTCAAATCGAATCGTCGTATTCTCATTTCTCAGATAGGGCAAAGGAAAAAGAGAGAAGCGCATGCGTGCGGTGGGCACATGCGCGTTGCGTCACGTCAATGGGCGCTGACATCACGCCGTGTTGGGCGATGACCCTTTCAGCATCAGGTATGTGTCGTGCTCGATCCTCGCTCCTCGCTCCTCACGCCCGTGAACGGTACGCGACCTACATACATTCGTTCAGGAGCTAGCCTCCCTCAGTGAAGCGGTATACCGCGATAATTCAGCTAATAGTTCTGATGTTCTGTGACCGCACTGCATTGTACCAGGCAGTGACATCTCAGATATCTCTTGCATCCGGAATGCTTCTTCCTAGGAGTGGCTAGTGGCTCGGTTTGGCGCCGCGCCTGTAACCCCATAATTTTTCATTACGGTGATAACAAACAACCTTGCGGTTCACTTTATGGTAAGTGGTCACCGTAACCTATGCCTGAATGTAGATTTTCAGCACTACGTGCATTGCCGAGCCAAGCACTTAAAACGCAAATACCATTTTATAATTCCAATGTTACTGTTGAAAACAATTTCGATTTAAGGAAATCCACCACGTCGATACCGTGATATCACTCAACGTATGTTCCCATTTCAGAGTGGTGTGTAGGAGTAGACGAAGGAATTCCTTGCAGAATCAGATGAAGTTGTAAAGCATAGCAGCTGCAACAAGTACTGCAGGAGAGCGGCACTTGGAACCATGGCCGCTTTTCAGTAGCGAACTCCGATAGCGGCGCATGGCGTCCGAAGGCGCGCCAGAGCGCCTGCCGCGCCGTGGGCCGGCACCAATCGCCTCTTTTGATCACGACGTCTCTGATGAGGTGAGACAGCCCGTATGTATCTCTTTTTTCGTTGCAGTCACATTGTTTACATCCCTTTCATGGTGTCTCGATATTAACGTTCTCTTCCACCCGCAGTCGAGTCCGGAAACGAAGCAGCATCCACGGTTGCCAGAAATCTGCGAGGACGCGGGCGGGTGCGCGGAGAGAGCGGCGCTAACAACGGGCGAGACTCGTGCTCGCTCACATTCAACGCCAGCGAGCGGCAGCCTGCCTGCGCCTCGTATTGACATCTCGCGTGCCTCTAGCTCGAGTCATCAAGACTCACGGGACAGTTCGCCGGAGCTGGCTCTGTTTGCAGGCGCAGCTGGTGAAGAATCCCGCGCACGGCTCGAGCTCGGTTTCCGTGAAGACGGCGCTCTCGATCTGCGCTCTTCAACCGAGGAACTCGCATTTCTAGAAGACGCACCCGAACAAGTGCGGCCGCACCCGCCTCCGCCACCGCCGCAAGCCGCACGGCGCCACTCGCGGAAGGACAGCCAGAGCTCGGAGGTGGCACTACTAGCCGTGTCTGGGCGCACGAGTCGGTTGTCTAGTGTCGGATCGCAGTGCTCTGCGCACTCGGCGTTGTCCGGACTGAGCCGTGTGTCGCACCTCTCTGTAACGTCGGGTGTGTCGCGCTCGCCCTCGCCTCACAAGATGTTGTTGGAGACGTCATTCTGTGGACCACGTCCAATCGAGACTGACCCGGAGATTTGCGCAGCCGCTGTAGAGGAGCGGCTACTCGAGATCGCGAAGTTAGTCGCACCACCGGACTCACGAGATCGGCGCGAGGTGCGAGCTGAAGTCACTGTGGAAGTCCCACGACTGCCAAGCGTTCCGCCCACCCCACCAGCACCATCACCGGCCCCATCTAAACAGATGGTCATTCCTGCACCAAATTCCGTTATCGTTCCTGCCGACGAAGACAAGAGGCGAAAGGAAACAGCTAACAAGGTGCGAGCTGAAGAACGACGCGCGAGACCGAGACTAAAGCGCGAGCTCTCCGAGCCCGAAGTGTACAAGACTGGAAACTTAACAAAAGATATCATTCGAATAAAACTAAAACCGGATGAGGATTACGGGGAGAAAGAAGAGGAAATTGAGGTGATGCCTCCTGAATTGGATCGATCTACCACTATGAACGATGCCTCAATACCTGAACCCGACGCAAATGTAACGCGCGCAGTGCGGCCAACCGATCTAATGGGACGCCCTCCGCTGAGTCCGGCAACCGTGCGCCGGCCGGTACGGGAAAGCCGGACGCCTTCACCAACCGGGCCACCGGTTTCGAGAAAATCTTCATTCTGCTCATTATTTAAATCGCGTGAAACTATAGGTTCACCAGACTCACCGTCGGATGCGCTCCGTCGTAAGCGAAGTCTTACAGAAGGCGGAGGGAGAAGTAAAAGTCGAGAACGCTCATGCACACCGACCTCTGCGAGCAAGATCCGCGGTTCAGTTCTTTCGTTATTCCGCACCCCGCGTCGTAGTGTCGCATCACCTTCTCCGAGCACACGCGAGGGCTCTCCCATAGTGCAACCGCATAGGCCCTCACCGACCCCTGCCATACACCCTGCACAACCCGGCGAACGGCTAAGATACTACGACAACACTGGCGATGGAATTATTCACATCCCATTGCGGACGCCACCTGAGGAACGAACAGGCACCCGTCGCGACTCAGACTACGAGGCTGTTGTATCAAGTGCGATGAGTACACATGAGCCAGCGCGACCTGCCTCCGCCCCTGTCATACGCACTGCGCCCGAGTCCGAAGAAACTAAACGTCCCTTTATCAAGCCGGTGCACCGTACGGTACTGCCCGACGGGAGCATCATCATCCCATTGCACTCACCAACAGAACGAGCGGCGCCTGTCGATATTGCAGTTTCGACTCATCATGAACCCGAACCAAGTGAAAATCCGACTGATGTAGTCACCTACGTGGCTCCTCCTGCTGGGAACCGAGCCGCCGCCGACGGTGCTGAGGCGAGTCCCGCCAGAGAACAACCCAGTTCTAACCTAGAAGGATCTTCTGTTAACGAGCCTATTCGCCGAAGGCAGAAGGAGCAGACAGTGTTCACAACCCACGTCGGCAGCCGCGAGCAAGTTTTTACAACGCAATTCAGCATAACTAAGACACCGAGTATAGCGAGCGAAATTTCAGGCTCGTTTCCGAGCTTCGGCGAGGGCGAAGACGAGGGAGAGGAAACGAGGTGCGAGCCGAGCGGTGGTGACGCAACCTTCGATTGTGGAGTTGCACCACGAGACTCTTCGGGATCAGAACCGAGCTCTGAGGCGGGAGCTCCGCGTTTGGGCAACGAAGTCGAGCGGCGTAGATTGGTCGTGCAGGACTCCTTCGAGGAGGAGTTGCCGTATGTCCCGACGACGTTACCACTGGAGCGATCGGTCGCGCTGCCGATGGTGCCCGTGCGAGAGCGCGGCGGAGTGCGCGTCGCACCGCTCCAGCGGCCTCGCGCCAGCGCGCTCCCTGCGTCCCGCCCGCGCGCCCCGCCTCCCCCGCAGCCCGTGCCTCCTGCTGACAAGCTGCGAATTCGACTTCCTCGGCGACCGCGGCCTCCCACCGCCCGAGTGCGCACGCGTAGCGGCGGGGATGGTAACTTTCCTCCATTATTTTCTACCATAAGTAATATTAGCAATAATGCTACGGAGTACAATGATAACACTGAGAGAGGGACCCACGACACAGGGGCAGAGTCACGGCCGAAGCAGTGGATTGACTTTGAGGAGGTGCCCGAACGACGCAAACAACCCAAACGCATACAAACGTTGCCGGGAGATGTCATAGAACCTACAAGCACTGGGAGCAGCGGAAGTGCGGCGCTGGCGGGCATCGTTTTCAGCTACGTGGAGCCGGAGCAGTGCCGCTGCGAGTGCCACGGGCACGCCCGCGCACCCGATCTACTCAGGTACGTCGAAATACGTAAAGTTTTCACACTCAAACTCCTTAATATATTTTATTCCCATTAATGCCAACAGATAACATATAAATACATTCCTAATAATAATAAACAATAGCTCATTCAACATAATTAAGTATCTGTAATTCTAATATCAATATCTATAACTTTGAATTTTTAATATGAAAATTTTCATACCATATAAGAACAATAACATATTAAAGTCCATTTTACACTGAATTATAATATATTACCATTAATATAAAAGACAATGATGTAGAATAAAACAAATTATTGTCAGAACTTCAGGAGCATTTATAATTGAAAATCGAGCAAATTGGAATGAGTTTTCCTGGGGCTTGTAATGGTGACGACCGCCGGCAACAGGGTAGTCCGGTGAAGCTGTTAAGACCTTGCTTGGTCAATAGCGTAGTCAGTTCGAAAAAAAAAGTCGGCAACAGGTTTACTGTAGAAAGATTTTCTGTACCAAAAGGATGTTAACTGCTATATGTTCGTACTGAAATGACCGCAGCTCGGTGACGCCGCAGGACGAGGCGCAGCTGGACCTGAGTGTCCATATCGCACAGCCCTTCACGTCCGACCTCGACCTGAACTCTGTCCCTCAATTTGATGCGGTGAGTGGTTCACTGCACCTTTGTGGCAATTATTATGATTTGTTCGCTAATGTTTGTTTGCACAACTCGCATAAAAGCATTGAATTGTCTACTACATATTCAATTGAGACACATAGTGAAATGACCAGGTTATAACACAGTACCTACTCGATTTGACAGAACTCGTGTAGCGGCAGGGCGCTACAGTGACCGCTCCATACGACTTCGTGTTGCCATCACTCGTCTACGATGGTGCGGATGCAAACACATGCCGACCTCCGATCGACACTCACCCACACTTTAACGTTTTGTATATTATATAAAGCGGTATTCTCTATTGACTCAATTGAACTGATAATAACATTTTGTGATGTATATTTACATTGTTCATTAGGATATTAAGCCAAACTTTAATTAGACCGGAAACAAGCGTAACGCCACTATTACACATGAATCGACCTGCAATAGCAGCTGTCGTCAAAATAGATCGTTGTATTGGTTAAGGTCTGTCGGGGAATATTCAATTTATTTTAATAATAAGATCAGTAAAAAAAAATTCAGTGTCGAGTAGAGTCAAACGAAGTTGCACCGAATCTATATATGTATTTCGTATTTCGATATTAAATATGTAATAGGCCATTCGGCTTGACAGCCGCAGTCTAGTGGCCATTTCTCTTTACATAATGATAGGTGTGAATGATATCTGATCGATTTCGATTGAGCGTGCTTTCCCTCTAATTGAAGTTTAGCTTTGTAATGTTTAAATAGCGTTGTTTGGGTTATTATCTCTTGTTAGTCATTTTAACTTTTGCTCTTTTACATGTCTACGTAGTGAATCGATGCGTTCAGCAAATTATGCGATGTGAAGCGACAGACTTGCGGAAAGCTGGACTTAAATTACTATCTGAGAGGCGAGAGTGTCGCATTTGATTTATTTTTAAATATGTGTATTGCGTAAACTGCCTTACTGTCTATATAGTATTATAAGTCACATTATAGAAAGTAATCACGATTGCAAGATTCAGGTACTGTCCGACACTCACAGGATACACACGGAACACTTGTTAAAATTAAATGCTCTTTTTTAAGCTGCATTCTGTGTGTGAGTGTGACGTTAGTCTCATAAACAATAAAATCAATTGTATCAGCAAGGAGACAGCGGCTTTCTTTAGTTTACTCAGAAAAAATAACTATCGATCTATATTAAAAATAAATCTTGTTATATCTACCTATTTTTATAATAAAGAACAAATATAGTTATGCTTTGTGATATGATATATGTATATACTAAAAGTAACGCTCTGCCTTGAGTACCTATATACATTGTACAATACACAGTCATACGAGATAGCTACTACGGGAAGGCAGAAAGAATCACGCTTTACTAAAACCCACGATAGCTCTTTTTTATCAGGTTATTTATAAATTTATTCATAGTATCACTTAGTAGGAAATATGGAATGCTGCTTCTATACCTACTTGTCGCGCTAAAAACTAACTTCAAAATCAATTTTTCTAAAGCCGTAGAAAACCCTCACAAACCTCTGTTATTCTAATACATAACTCTAAATAAGCGTTTTAAAGTTCCTTTGACGTGTGTTAAAACCGCGGGCACATTTATAGGTGTTGCGTCTATCATGCAACCAGATAGTTTGCAACGCAAGACGATAATATCTTTGTTTTTATTATTGTAGCACGGCAAAGTGACTGCACTATGCCTGATGGTAAGCACAGTACAAGCCAAAAACAATGGCGACCACCGAGAGACACAGTATCCATCGTCGGTCGCCGCTGTCATGCCGGCCTGCGAAAAGCTGGATATGCATAGGCTGATCCGGCAACGCGACCCACAGAAGCGAATCACTATGACGGGCTTTTTCGCCATATACATGGTGGTTGCGACCCAATCAGGCTGTAAAACACTACAACCCCGCAAAATCTTCCCACATCTGCATTTATTGTACCCATAGACGAAACGCCGTGGCCACACACGCAGCCATCCAAGTAGCATTATAAATGTACACTTGGTTTCACAGATTACATATTAATATTAATTTTGATATGATAGTATTGAGGTACATAATATATGGGTATTAAAATATTTGTCTAATTCTGCATTCAGTACAATGCTATTATACTTGAATTTAGTTGAATTATAGGACTCTCCACAAATATGTTGGCAAATATTTATTTTGAAGTTCATGAAAAATATGAAAATAATTTTAATTGTGATGTCATAACATGGCGAGATGACATCACATTTTTAATTTTACAGTCCATACTAAGATCTCTTTTAAAGTAACATTGCAAAGTGAGAATTGCTACCGTCACAGAACTATGCTTGTTAGGTCATAACACAATTCAAACATAACGATAACTGCCGAAAGACCGAGAAGTCATCGCTATCATGCCGACCTGTTTACAGAATAATTGCATAGCGTTTTAGGAAACGCAAGAAATTCATTATTTTAATAGCTGACGGCATTAGATTTCACATCTTTTATGTAAATAGGGAAAAACAGAGAGCGTCACAGCATTAACGTTATTATTTGTAGATATATCTACGTTTGTTATATAAATAAGTATATAATTGTTATTATTAACAATTAAATATCTACATAGTTTATAATTACTGTTTGAGTGTGGATAAGCAGAACCTGATAGATGAATTGTAGCGAGTCCACGTGTTTGTAATCAAGATATTGTGTAAGTAGATAGTATGTGTTCCACACACATGTTCCCGGCGTCCGCGTCTGCTCTCGCTTCAACTTGCTATAGCGATTCACTTCCACAGCGATACGTACAATATTTACATACAACTTTATACAATAATATATAATATCGTACGTAATTGATATCAAATTAAATATTTTATCATTGAGATAAAAATTAAAAAATCTGAAATGTGAAAATATGAATTTTTGCTTTCCGAATGTGTGTTTTTATTTCTACCCATCTATTAATACAGTATTTTATATCACCACTAGCGGGCCTGGCGGATGTTATCCAGGATAACTTATCCTTGATAATAAAATAAATCCTAAAACTGAACCGCAGCGCCACCTATCGTATCCAATTGTGTTGCGTTGTTTTGGCTCAGTTATTACATGTTGAACTGAATAAAACTCGTGCCCCATGAAATAAACTGTAGTTGGAAAGGAAATTAAAACGTGGCGCCATCTATGAAATACCTATAACAGTCGGTCCTACAGTTTTCTGTCAACAAACTAATTTATAGCGTTAATCTGTTCGAGACTGCTGAAACTTACAATTAATAACAATAATCAACATTGACAATCGTTTTATTTGTAATTTTTTTTTGTTTATATCATGGGAGACAATCGAACACGTGGGTCACCTGATATGAAGTGATCACCACCGTCCATAGACACCAGCAACACCAGTGGAGTCGCAAGTGCGTTACCAACCTGTGTTGGGGAAGGGAGGGGGACGAAGAGGAAGAGGAGAGAGGGGAGGTGGGCCTATATTGAGGCCCACAATCGAAATATAAATTATCCTATCTCTCAAGTTGTACCAAATCTGTATCTATATATATAATACTATCAGCGAAACCCGGCGTTGCTCGGGTTAAAATACATCGCATGTTTAATGGTATAAGATATATTTAAGGATCCATATTCTAGAGTAAATAGATATTATAGATTTCTATCTTAGATAATAAGACGTTGCGTCGCTTTGCGTCCTCTATAAGATCTACCACGGAGAATGCTCTAAAGAACTGTTTGGATCGATACCTGTTGCTGAGTTCCGTTACAGAACGACTCGTCAGGGACTGAAATTCCATCAGTGTCATCTCGATGGTTGGAAGTCGTGCACTGTGCGCTTCTCACGTGCGTTTCTTCCGCGTACGACAGTTCTTTGGAATGAACTCCCAGCGGCAGCGTTTCCAGAACAATACAATCTGCCTTTTTTCAAAAAACGAGCCTACTCCTTTCTCAAAGGCCGGTAACGCATCTGTGATTCTTCTCGTGTCGCAGGTGTCCATGGACAGTGGTGATCACTTACCATCAGGTGACCCGTATGTTCGTTTGCTGCCAATAGTATAAAAAAAAAAGTAAAGACACTTATTCGACCATTTAACATACGGTGTCGATTGCACACATTTTGGAACTTTCTAGATCATTCCAGAAGCTTTCTGAAATATTCTAGATCGATTACAATAATTACACGGCTTGTTGGAACTTTCTAGATCATTCCAGAAAGTTTTAGAACTTTCTACATTGATTTCATCAGTTGCACACATTCTGGAACTTTCTAGATCATTCCCGAGATTTAAAAATTTTACATTAGTTAAAGAAGGATAGATATAAATTATTCCATATTTTCGCTACCCACTTCCACCCACCACGACCAAACTCCCTTATGCACACCAACAGACCAAGGGGTATTTGCCATCCCAACGGGAAGTTGATCGAAGTTGCGGATGATAGAAAAAACCGTGGACGTTTTTTCTGGCACGTACGAAATTTTATGTAAATAATATCACATAACCGTACATTCTAAACTGATACTCTCCGTAACAGTAATTATGTATTGTAGCTTGAAGTTAAATAAGACCGTCACGAAGGACTTAACCTGCGATTTTTTCTAGTTAATGTTTTATATTTAAAAAAAAATTACTCAGCCGTGAGAGTAACCGCCAATCAAGTGCTTAAAAGTTGCATGTTACTATCATAAAAAGCATACCCCGCGAGAATTGGTATACAAGAATAGTGAATGTTTCGCATTAGCAAAACCTCACATATCCGTGAGAATAATTGTAATTATGTAGCAATATCTGGCATGTGCTTGATGTTGGGAAAACCTTGCGAGGGTATAATAGGTCTATACCTATGAAAATGCCGTTCTGCAGTACTGGCCATTTCAAATCAAAATAATTTTTGTTTGGCTAAGAATTCTAATTTCAAATTTATTTTATTTTAAAAACATGGAATACTTTTTCCAAAAGTAGTCATTTGTTTATGGATTAGTGTTACATTTTCATCACATTTCAATCTTTTTTATCATCATGGATACGTTAAAAATTCGAGTAATTATGGAATATGAGTACCGTCGTGGCAGCAACGCGGCATAAGCGGCACGCAACATCAACGACGTTTACGGAGCTAACATTACAAACCAACGCACCACCTGTTATTGGTTTGCTCGCTTCCGTTCTGGGAATTTCAACCTGAAAAATGGACCTCGCGGTCGTTTGAAGACTTTGGTCGACAATGACGTGGAAGCCGATGATACACAATCTACGGCTGAATTAGCAGTAGCTTTCGACGTTAGCGTCAAAACAATATTGGTCCATTTGCGTTAAATTGGTAAGGTAAAAAAGCTTGACAAATGGGTGCCCCACGAACTCAATGATCACCAGCGCGAAGTACGCGTAATCAAAATCGGTTTACCCAGTCCAAAGTTATGAGGTAACAAACATAAAAAAAAAATTAAAAAAAAAAACAGACGAATTGATAACCTCCTCCTTTTTTTGAAGTCGGTTAAAAATACATGAAATTTAAATTTTTTCATACAAAACGGCAATTTCATAGGTAGACCTAATATTATATATAAATATAACGATATATGTATATCGTTATAAGGGGCGAGGAGTAAATCTTTTCTTTACCATATGTTCATGGGGTTCCTCTGTTGTGGGAATAAAATTGGTTGTGTTCGGTCACAATTACTTTATTTGTTACTATTGTTGCAATGGTTTTATTGTGCAACCCGAGTGCTCGAGCGCGACTGAATATCCAAATGTCATTTTAATTCAGATGTGTTGATGCGCACATAATACGTGAGGTGACGTGCAATGTAGGTAACCGTCTAATCTTTGTTTCACATTACCAAAGGTCTTGATAATTTAATATATTATAATATATATAATTTAATGTATATCCGTAAAAACTTTGAAAACCTGCATTTTGTAAAAGACCGGCATGATCTAAATACTAGAAACTGTGACAAACTGGTCGTCCCATGTTTCAGACTTAGCAAAACCAGTAATAGTTTCTTAGGTAATAGTGTTGTAGCCGGACCTGAGGGGATGGGTCGGGGGGTCCATCTCCTCATAGCACAGGTCCGGCGGACGTATCAGTAAAAAGTAGAAATGGACGATCTTAATGATAAACTAATAGATAAAGCTAAAATAATTCATATGAATAGTTCTCCACATCATGTATTTATCAGTTATAATGAAATCTAAATAACATTTAATCACCTGGTTTGTGAGTTTTGAGTGATTGCTTACTTTGATTGAAAGAGGGATCATTCAATTGACCATCCCAGTCCGTTAGTGGTATCCGCCGCAAAATACGAACCCGTACCAAACGCTGCGCGTTGTAAAAGACGTCCGCGACATATTTTTACCGACTCTCCCGATGAAATAACGGCAGCGAACGATCAGTACCAGCCTGTCTCTCCAAACAGTGCGT
>MU164295.1:233411-243736 GCA_015888305.1 Antheraea pernyi | reverse complement strand
ATAACTTAAAAGCCTTAATAATCTGATAAAAGTTAAGAATATTGTAATTCACATAACGACCAATCAGAACAGACCATGTGCCTCGAGCGGAGTCAAGACAACCATTTACTTTAAAAGGCGTACAGTTTTATTACTTTCAAAATACTTAATTTTTATTCTATTTCATTTGTTACATTTTTCTATAGCTTAAAACCTTAATAATGTAATAGAAGCTACATACAATGTAATTTACGTAATGACCAATCAGAGCAGAGCTAATGCCTCGAGCGTGGTCGAGGCGCCATCTTTACTTTTAGAAGGTGGACAGCTTATATGGAACATTGGTTTGATAGCAACGGATCGAGTTGGATCCTTGATGAGAGTATTATTATATTCGGTGATTAAAGTAAGATCGGTGCCCCGAACTCGCTGCTCGGTCTTAATTGTTAATTTGTACAACGATATCATTGTATAGTGTAAAACTATTGTTGAATCTAAATTAATGTAAAAATTGTGTTTTGTGCTCGCATTTTACCCGAATGACGCCCACTAAATCCGTAACCACTAATGACGATGCCAACGGGAATAACGTTTTATCCGACATATATATATATGCTAAAAAGAATTACCCGATCGAGTTTCTTGCCGGTTCTTCTCGATGACTGGGTTGTTTTCCGAACCGGTAGTAGTCTTTGACGTTCATAAGCGCCTTATTAGGGCCTAAACTGAATAAAGTATTTTTGATTTGATTTGCTTACTCACGAGTGTACGTAAGTTTAGTGGGCAAAACTTTGCATGTGCCTATCACGAGGTCGTTTAAGCCTTAAGGATAGTTATGCATAGCAAAGTCACAATATGCGATTTTCATGAACAGCGTACCCTGCGAACCCGGTAAAGATCGTCATTTAATGTTTCACATCACACGCACTACAGAACTTTGCTGTGCCTATCATGAAGGTATATACCCCACGACGGGTTAATGAACGCTTCCTAGATCTTACTTCCTCGAGTGTAGGTAATATTCACCTTTAATGAACGTTCCATATTACAAAATTATATACTGTCATGAAGATCATACCCTGCGAGGGTTGCTGTACGTCGATAATGGACATTTCACATTCTCAAACGCTTTCACTTATAGTCAGAGTCATCGTTTTTGGCCGCTCTGAACATAGCTTTAAGTTCTGTCTTGCGCATGGTACAATCAAGAGGTTAATACATAACAAATTCAAAATATTATTATAGAAAATTAACCATTTACGTTTATTAGTCTTTAACTTGTCTCGATGTTATAGGTACAATTTATCAGGTTTTTTTAATGAGTCATGATTCAAATAGATATTTGCCTGTTACATTAAGTAATAAAAATGTATCAGTATAACGACCATGTTGTTACTTTAAGATTTTGTGTATTTTAATTGAAACTTTGATTCCGATTGTGTCGTTTTATAAACGGTTTGAAAGCTGGTTTACGAAAATCTGTTTATATGAATTGAGCAGACATATATACATATAGAATATTTGCGAAGAATTAGAGATGAAAACGAACAAACAATAAAAATCATTACTGGTGTAATTAAATAACAGTAAAAAGTAGAAATGGACGAACTTAATGATAAACTAATAGATAAAGCTAAAATATGAACAGTTCCCCACATCATGTATTTCTCAGTTATAATGAAATCCAAATAACATTTAATCACCTGGTTTGTGAGTTTTGAGTGATTGCTTACTTTGATTGAAAGAGGGATCATTCAATTGACCATCCCAGTCCGTTAGTGGTATCCGCCGCAAAATACGAACCCGTACCCGCGAATCATCCTAGTCCGTTAGTGGTATCCGCCGCAAAATACGAAGCCGTACCAAACGCTGCGCGTTGTAAAAGACGTCCGCGACATATTTTTACCGACCCTCGCGATGAAATAACGGCAGTGAACGATCAGTACCAGCCTGTATCTCCAAACAGAGCGTGCTCACGCCCACGCCCGCGTAACCACAGATCACGCCGCCGTGGTCTGGGGGTAAATTTCGCTCCCGCACACCAGACTAGGCCCCCCTCGGCAGCAGCTCAAGCCTAGGTCCGTTCCCTCGGCGTGGAGCCCTTGAGTACGCTGCTCGCGCGATACAGTGACAAAATCTTACCATCACTGCGACAACATTACTTATATCAGCTCCACACACGTGCACGCATACACGCTTACACATGCAAGTGAAAGGGTTTTATTTTTTTCCCTTATCAAACTGAAATAGTTTAGAATATTATTTGATATGAAGTGTATATAACAGTTGTTGAGGTATGTACGCTTGGTACACATATATGTTTTTAACAACTCATATATGTTTGAATTGTTAGCTCACATAGGTCGCGAATTGCATGTATCAGGCAACAGTCAAAGCCGAGGTGTGCCGCGCACCCTTGAGCTAGTTGTCAAAATAAAATCGGCTGATTGCCTTAAGCGCTCGCCTTAGTAGTCCGGTGAAGATGTTAAGACCTTGGTGTGTAAATAGCGTAGTTAGTTCGAAAAAAAAAATGCAGTATTTGTTTCTATCTGTGGTGTATATTATGCACATATTATGCATGTTACAATACCGTTATTTTGAATAAAATACATTCATAAGAACGCAATAATTTGAAGTTGAAGTAAAATAAACGATGCCTTTCATAGAAACATTATTTCGAAGTGGATGGGTCTTCTAATAATGACTAATATACAAGAAAAAGAAAACAAGGAAAATAGCAATAACACGTAATTAACAAGATAAGTATTCTGAATGCAACTAGTAATGGCAGGACACATGTGGCAACGGGGGTGTAACAGGGGGCGAGGAGCGAGCTTGCGTTCCTCTGATACATACATTTGTTCTGCGCATCTACTTCAGAGCGGTTAAAACGTTTGAGGCGGAGTGTACCTGCCGTTCCTTATTTGTGCTTATAGCCCGGCATATTAGTTACTAACGAGCATACCCTGCGAGCGATCTTATACGTCGTAAATGGACGATTCGAATTTTTTTTAAACTTTTATCTAGTTTTTGTATTTTTAATTTTTTTTGTCTATTTATATTGGCACGCGATAGTTATGAAAATAAAATGTCTCCCTAGAAACCTAGAAGAGATCGCTCTGAGCGATAAGGCCGCCTGACTCTACACATATTGTAAATTGATGAGTATTTTTGTATATTTTCAACGTGTGTGCAGCAATAGAGAGTTTTATTATTATTATTACCCAACATTTCATTTATTTTCAACAATATATACAGCGGTGTATGTATTTTCTTTGCTTCAAATAAGGTCAAGTCATATATTTATATGAAGAACGTTTTATAAAAAAATACAAGTATATAAATAAAAACATTTTATTGTAATTACAAAGGACTTTCGTTGAAATGAGATATTGATCAACAGAATGGGGCATGATAATAAATGCAATTTATTCAGTATAAATAAGAGACGGTTTGCTCTGACGAGTAGGGCGCAGTAATGTATAGACTACAGCGTCGGAGCAGTCTACTTGAAGATCTTGCCCTGGTTGAACTTGCGGCCCTGCTTGTCGGTGCCGGTCCAGGAGAAGTAGTCGTGCACCAGCTGCCTGGTGTCCGGCGAGGCGGGGTCCAGCTTGTGCCAGGAGTAGGACTCGTAGTCGATCTGCCAGTCCGGAGAGAGCGGGAAGGCGAGCTGGTGGCCGCGCCAGGCCCACACGCCGGAGATGGTGGAGTCGTTGTCCTCCCCGAACAGGCACACGGACGCGAAGGCCTGCTTGCGCATCTTGTCGAGCCGCTGGAACATGCCTTGCAACACACACACCACACACTCAGATACATCTCATCTACTACCACATGTTTATTAACAAATGTTTATCCTGATCCCTTTTCCTCATACAAACAGATTATGGGTAAAACAAATGAAAACATCCTCATATAACCTCTCCCTAAAATATTAAAAGAGAACTTAAAACATCAGAAAATAATTAATTATGCAGTCAGTTTATAAACAAAATACTATATTAATAACATTATTAGTAGTAGCTCATCCCTTTTAGTATTCTTTAATAATGTGCTTTGCAAACAGTTCATAGAACAAGAACTAAAGTAAACAATGAGCACATCTGCAAACTCCTTCTCCAAATAAACCAGATATAAACAATACAGAACCAAAATTTATTCAAAGATCATTTTTGTTAACTGAAACTTTGCCTCAGTGCGCTAGATGTGCTTATAGATGCCTTAAAAAAAATTGTATTGTGAATTAAATTTATATATTATTATTACATCCAAAATGATTCTTATTTTATGAAATGTTATAGACAGGAAGATTGCGAAATTTATTCCTCAACAGTTAAGAATATTTTTGAAAACTGAGAAATTTCATTAAAATAAAACAAAAGCTATAGGGACTAAAATATCATAATTATTGAGCTAATATTACAGTTTTCATATTCAAATGTGTGTCTTATTGATCATTGCTAGGTTTATAAAAAAATATGTTTGCTTAATCTGAATTTCAGTTAATTCAATTTTTTAAATAATGATTACAAATTAAAGCACATAGATGAAAGAATTACGACAATAGAATGGAAATTATTTTATAATATTGATTTCATTGTTTCATAATTCAAGAATATATTGATTGCTGATATTTCAAATGATATTTAAGTTATAGGAAGGGTTGTTGAACTCTGAAGTGTTTCCGTGTGTATCTGTGTAATGCTGCTGTGCATATTATGTGTGGAGCTATTTATTTTATTGGTGTATTGTCATTTTGTTCTATGTTACACATGAATGGTGGTGGATGAAATCAACTACAAATCTTTTGTTGTTGATTATCGTTGGAATAGTTCTTAATTTACATAACACTGCCCGAATTGTGGAATATTCCAGTGGCCAAAAGACAATTAAAAAAAAGTGATTCCTGATACTGTGTATAGTTTTTTAGGCAAGTAACCGACAACAGCAGAGTGTGATAAATGTATTATCGCATAAAATATTTGTTACTAACCTGTGATGAGGTTACAGCTCATGAATACTTTAGCGAGTTCCTCGGGGTACTTGTACTCGCAGTACCAGATGGAATAGTTCTCGGGGTCAAACTTCTCCCAGAAGTAAGGAATTGACTTTGCCTCATCTTCATTCGAATAGAAACGTTTGAAGTCGTCCATGTTGAATGTGCTGAAACATTATAACGTCCGTTATAAAACTTCCTTAACCAAATAACATGAATGATACACACCCAAACCAACAGGATAACGTTTGTGCTTCAATTGTATTTAGAATGTAAGAAGTCATCAAATTCAAAAATAAATTAAATTGTACCAAGGATTCAACTAAGAACAAATCACATACCAGAGACAGAGTGAGTTATACTATTGAAAGTACAGTCTCAGGTGAGATCCCCATACAAGAGTACCTCTTGTATAGCAGCGTGTAATCATAACTTCTGGGTGTCTAATCACTTTTACATATATAAAAATCCTTGGGGGATAGGGGTTGGGAATGTGAAGAGGAGGGGGAGTGGGGGGAGATGGTCCTCCGGCACTCTCACTGACCGAACGAAACACAACAATGCAAGCAATATTACTACACGTCGGTTTTCTGTGTATGGGGTGGTAGTACTGGGGGCGAGCCGACCTATTCATGCCAAAACCAGTAAGTAATAGCTTCAACGTGGCTCTACCACCTATAAAATGTTCCTATATAAGATGCTCCAGTGCCTGTTCAAGTATGTGTTAACTGCGTATATTAGTTTTATAGCTCTCAGTCCTGAACTAAACATTGAGTGACTAGGAGATGTTGTTGAAGGAAACACAACTTCGTTTATTGTGTGAATGTCACTAGTTTTCAATTTACATAATGCCTAAACTAATGTTACATCACAAAACGCTCCAGTGCCTGTTCAAGTAAGTGTTAACTCCATATATTAGTTTTATAGCTCTCAGTCCTGAACTAAACATGGAGTGACTAGGAGATGTTGTCGAAGGAAACACAAGTTCGTTTATTGTGTGAATTTATTCTGTAAGTTGACAATTTACATAATGCCTAAACTAATGTTACATCACACTCCACATCATCATGTTTGTCCACAATCAACTCCGAAATCACTCAACCGATCTTCCTTCATGAAACGTTGCCATTTATGTGTAATTTAATCCAACTTGAGAGATAGGATAATTTATATTTCGATTAATGACCTCATTATTTTGTAATTAAAAATTATATGGCTGTCAATGTTATTTATTGTATTTAATAGTAAGTCCCAAGCATATGACGCTTTAAATTAGACAGAAAACGTAAGACACATTTGTTTTATAGATATCTTGGCGATCATCATCATCATTATTACCCTTATCCCACCTAACTAGGGTCGGCACAACATGTTTTCTTTTCCACTCTCTCCTGTCAAATGACATGTCAGTGTTTACACCTTTTACGCACATATCATTTTTCATACATTCCATTCGTTCCTTTTTTCGGTCTTCCTCTACTCGTATATCCGTCCACCATCATACTCGACACTCTAGTTACATGGTTTTCATCTCTCCTCATGACATGCCCATACCATGCTAACCTATTACTCCTCAACTTCTCTGTCACTGGTGTTATTTTCAATCTTCCTCTGATATCCTCATTGTTATCCTTATCCATTCTATTTACACCACACATCCACCTTAACATTCGCATCTCTGCCACATATAATTTACTTTCATCCATCTCTTTCGTAGTCCAGCACTCAGATGCATACAGCATGACTGGTCTTACCATAGTTTTATAAACCTTCCCTTCGAGTTTCAAAGGCATTCGTGGGTCACAAGCTACCCCAGACACATTTCGCCATTTCATTCATCCTGCACTTATCCTATTCCTCATGTCCTTATCAATGCCACCGTCGTTTTGTATCAATGAATCGATCAAAAACCGAACTGTTCAGGTGTGGCAACAGATTTAATTCTGATATGGAGGTGTGAAGACGGTTCAGAAGGAGCCGCTCATGTATTTTGCCTATTGCATCTTACAGACTAATAGGGCGATAATTGTTTCTCTAAGCTCGCGGCAGACATTCCGCCTCGTGTATACTGACGGACGCGGGGCCTCTATAGAGGGCTGGAGGTAGCCCACCAGGGAGTGGATAGCCAGGTCCGCGTCGGCTTTCGACCCCAACACGTCCGGGATCCTGTCTAAACTCACTGACGTAGGATTATCTCTGAAATAACGTGCGAGTTTCGCGGAATGGGCCACCCTGACCGACGGAGCGGAGCTAACAGTACATAACCGGGCGGTGATCTGAGTCACGTTCGCGTACGACTTGTATGAGTGGTAACCGAAGCGTGACATTTTTTTAAAGAGCTACGTCTAACACTGTCGGACGACAGATATCTTGAAAATGAGTGGGTTCCGAAGGGGCTATGACGTCAAAAGCTAGATCCTCGCCTAATTTGTCGAGTATCTTCCCGTTTCGAGAAGTAGCCGGACTATTGATATTTTCACAGTAAAGACACTTACCCCTTTGGCATTGAGTCGAAGGGGTCTTTGGACTCCTTGGGCTTTTCAAAGGGCTCATCATCAAGAGGATCTGCCTCCTCAACAGGCTCTTCCTTCTTCTTAGGTTGTTCCTTTTTTTCTGGTTTCTTGTCCTTCTTTCCATCCTGGTATGAGTGTGAAATGTTATTTGTGTTAAATCAAAGCTAATTGAATATTAAAGATCATAAATGTCTTAATCACTGATGGATTATATTTAGCTTACCATCAGATACAGTGTGGTTTTAACATACTTAAGCTAGTTCCCATTCTGTTGAATATCTTAAACAGTTCCCCCCACAAAACTCAATGAAGCTGTAAAGGCCCGTCCCCATCTAAAGCCAACAGCAGTAACTACTTTGAAGAAAAATGACTTTATTTTTGCCGTGTTACAATAAAAAAATAAGATTTCTTAAAACATGTTATATATTCTTTCAAATAAAATGAACTGGACGTTTAAAGAAGATGATAACGTGAACTGTCCTCGATTCCCATCTCATACAAATTCAACAAACATTTACTCAAATAATGTGCAAATTAGGTTTTGAGTCACATCACTAGATACTTATATATTTACAATTTTCTATATAAGTAAAATAACAGATGTCTGGTGGTGACACAATAACTACTGTATTGATTTTAATATAATTGTAACATTCTACAAAGTCCTATGGTCTGTGCGTTTATCTGTTCGCATTAAACTATGTTAAATCAAAAACTACAAAACTGATTTTTATGCCGTTTTCTCCAGTAGATAGAATTAGGTTTAGGTATAATTTATCAAGGCTTTCTTTTTATTATCAGGGCGGGGCAACGTCTGCCGAGGCCGCTAGTTTAAAATAGCTCATTAGTTAGTGATCTGGCTGTTCCCTCGTCAAAATCGGTCCAACCGATTTGGAGATATCCCTATAGACGAAGTCTTGGCTAACAAAATAAAATAGTCTAAGTTACTTCTTACATTGCGAGTTATTTGCCAGTGACAGTCCCGTGAAAATCAATTAAAGCATTTCGGATATTCCACTGCGGCCGAAGGCGAATAAACAACTTACATTACTTTTTGTGAGGTCTGCTATTTACCAGTGAACACCCCGAGAAAATAGGTCCAACCATTTTGGAAATATCAATGTGGACGAAGCCGCGTACATATAAAATAGAATATGTCAACCGCATAATTTCAGCTATCTGCCAGTAAAATTCCCGTTAAAATAGGTTCAGCCGTTTTGAAGATTACCCAGAATAAACAGACAAAATATAATAATAAAAAAATACCGACAAAATATTTAAAAAAAAATGTTATTTGTTATATGTAGTTATTTATGGTGGTAGGGTTTTACAGCCTGACTGGGTCGTAACCACCATGTATATGGCGAAAAAGCCTGTCATAATGATTCGCTTCTGCGGGTCGCGTTTTGGGATCAGCCTGTGCATATTCAGCTGTTCGCAGGGCGGCATGACAGCGGCGACCGACGACGGATAGTGTGTCACTCGATGGTCGCCATTAATTTTGGGTTGTACTGTGCTTACCATCAGGCACAGTGCAGTCATTTTGCCGTGCTACAATAAAGAAAAAGAAAAAAGCCATATCCATTCATCAAAAAGTTGTTATTGTAATTTTACATACACACACTTTATACTTATAATACGTTAATAAGGTTACAGAAACAAAAAAATGGAATCAAAATTAATGTAGTTATTCTATTTTTCGAATAGGAACACAAAATAAACTTTGAAAATGTTTACGATAGAAACTTACCACGTTACCATGACAACGTATATAATACTAACGCTAATACGCGGCAAAAGCGTTAAAAGGAAAAAATGCCCAATTTTGAAACATTCTTCACTGGCGCTCCGCTCCTATAGGTCTTAGCGTGATGACATATAGTCTTCCTAGATAAATGAGTTATCTAAAACCGAAAGACTTTTTTCTAAATCGGATAGGTAGTTCCTGAGATTAGCGCATTCAACCATACAAACTCTTCAGCTTTATATATTAGTAAAGATTTGAATTGAAATTGGTGCAGACACAATTAACAAAACACACATAGAAGTAAAAATTGTTTACCTTCTTGTGAGTAAGGTCTTGATACTTCTTGGGGTCGAAGACAGGAGGAGCAGCACAGAGTGAGAGTTCCCCCACAACGCGGGAGACCTGTGACTGATGACCCACAGTCAGGAACCAACGCTGCACATTCACTAACTTGCTACGTGTACTCGGATCCAGCACATGCTGTAAACCAGACAATACAATTATACTCTATTTAAAACAAAATATGAGTTTGAAGTTTTTAAGTATACTTCCTTCACATCTCTACATATATTCGTGACCATATACTACACTTGTTGCAGCCGCGTATATAGTCAATTAGGAAAAATAGTGTGAGCGAGGGTGGGAGCATTTGGTTTGTTGATCGCCCCCGGCGCTTGTGACGCCGCACCAGTTCGATCGCACACATCGTAGGCGAAGCTCATCGCGCCTCAAAGGAATCGCGCGCTCCTCGTATCGCCATAACCTATTGGCCTAGCAAGGCCTTAACAGCTTCACCAGACTACTCGCGGCGAGCGCTTAAGGCACTCAGCCGATTTAATTTAGGCAACTAACTCAAGGGTGCACGGAACACCTCGGCTTGTGTTGTTGCCTATTTCATGCAATTTGCGACCTCACTGAGCTAAGCTACATATTCATACGTATACAAGTTAGTGAGATATATACCAAATACAAATATTAGGTCCATGAAATTGCCGTTTTGTATGAAAAAATTGAAACGATTTTTTTTCATGTATTTTTTATTTTTATTAATCGAAGTAATCACCCATGCAATCAATGCATCTTTGCCAAA
>MU164295.1:211531-232388 GCA_015888305.1 Antheraea pernyi | reverse complement strand
ACAAGCTTTTTTACCTTACCAATTTGACGCAAATGGACCACTATCGTTTTGATGCTAACGTCGAAAGCTGCTGCTAATTCAGCCGTAGATTGTGTATCATCAGCTTCCACAATCGCCTTTAATTCGTCATTGTCGACCAAGTCTTCGGGAGACCGCGAGGTTCATTATTCAAGTCAAAATTACCAGAACAGAAGCGAGCAAACCAATAATAGGTGGTGCGTTGGTTTGTAGTGTTAGCTCCGTAAACGTCGTTGATGTTGCGTGCCGCTTGTGCCGCGTTGCTGCCACGACGGTACTCATATGCCATAATTACTCGAAATTTTAACGTATCCATGATGACAAAAAAAAAAAAAATGCGATGAAAATATAACACTAATCAATAAACAAATGACTACTTTTGGAAAAAGAATTCCATGTTTTTAAAATACTATTCATTTGAAATAAGAATTCTTAGCCAAACAAAAATTATTTTGATTTGAAATGGCCAGTACTGCAGAACGGCAATTTCATAGGTAAAGACCTATTATCTTTATTTACTACAATATTTTACATAATATAGCCTTAACTATGGTCCCATGCCTGTCTCATGTACCAAGCATATATACCTCAATAACTCTTATATGTATTTCGTGAAGGAAAAAATAACACCCACTTTCGTGTGTAAACATGTGTGCGTGCACATTTGTGGAGGTGATATGTGTAATGTTGTTGTAGTGATGAAAGATTCTTTGTGAGTGTATTCCCGCTGAAGGCGCTAGGCTTGAGCTGTTGCCGAGGTAGGTACGGCGGCGTGGGCCCGCTCTGTTCGGAGAGGCAGGCTGGTGCTGCCTGGTGGCTCGCTCGCTGCAGGTATTCCATCGGGAGGATCGGTAGGAATATGTCGCGGACGTCTTTTATGGCGCGCAGCGTTTGGTATGTTTTCTCAATTCGCGGCGGATACCACTAACGGACTGGGGTGACTCGCGACTTTTTCAAAGTAATTAGTGGGGAGTGATTTTACATAGGCCCAGATATCCGTCATATCCCGGTCTCTATGGAGATCGACTCTCTGGACGTACCATAGGGCACCGCTCACTTTACATAAGACACAGTTTTGGAGAACCTGCAGCTTATGAAAGTTGTTTTTAAACATATGTGCCAAAACGTGACAGCTATATGTCATAACGGGACAGATATATGTCTTATACAAAGTGAGCTTGTGTCTGAGGGACATCTTACTCCTATGGCAAAGCAACGGATGGAGGCGAGCCAAAACCATAACGACTTTGTTTCCCACTCTTTCTATATGTGAATTGAAATTTAGATGTCTATCTAAGATACAATATTTTACATAATATAGCCTTAACTATGGTCCCATACCTGTCTCATGTACCAAGCATATATACCTCAATAACGCTTATATGTATTTCGTGTAGGATTCTGTGAAGGAAAAAATAAAAGCCACTTTCGTGTGTAAACATGTGTGCGTGCACATTTGTGGAGGTGATATGTGTAATGTTGTTGTAGTGATGAAAGATTCTTTGTGAGTGTATTCCCGCTGAAGGCGCTAGGCTTGAGCTGTTGCCGAGGTAGGTACGGCGGCGTGGGCCCGCTCTGTTCGGAGAGGCAGGCTGGTGCTGCCTGGTGGCTCGCTCGCTGCAGGTATTCCATCGGGAGGATCGGTAGGAATATGTCGCGGACGTCTTTTATGGCGCGCAGCGTTTGGTATGTTTTCTCAATTCGCGGCGGATACCACTAACGGACTGGGGTGACTCGCGACTTTTTCAAAGTAATTAGTGGGGAGTGATTTTACATAGGCCCAGATAGCCGGCATATCTCGGTCCCTATGGAGATCGACTCTCTGGACGTACCATAGGGCACCGCTCACTTTACATAAGACACAGTTTTGGAGAACCTGCAGCTTATGTTTTTGTGCTATTGTTTTTAGACATATGTGCGAAAACTATATGTCATAACGGGACAGATATACGTCTTATACAAAGTGAGCTTGTGTCTGAGGGGCATCTTACTCCTATGGCAAAGCAACGGATGGAGGCGAGCCAAAACCATAGCGACTTTGTTTCCCACTCTTTCTAGAAATGAATTGAAATTTAGATGTCTATCTAAGATAACACCAAGATATTTAGCCTCTTCAACCTAAGGGATACCAGTTCCGTATAGCTTGATGAGCTCAAGGTTATAACTATATTGTAAAGGATCCAATACTTTTCGAATACTTTACGAATCTAAATATTCTAAAGGTTCGTTATCAATTTTTATGATAATAGGTTTGGCGTTTGTAAGTAATTTTGTTTTGTCTTTGTTCATGGATAGTCCTGCCTTCATGCCTGCCTACACATAACCTAACTTAAATGCCTACCATAAAAAGAAAGTACTGTTAATAAAAGTCTTACTCAAATGAAAACTTACTTGGAAAGCATGCAGCAGTGTGCTGAAGACAATGATATCTGCGAGGGTGACCCTTTCTGTGACCAGGAAAGTCCGACTCAACAGATGTGCATCGAGAACTTGCAGTGCAGCCAGGAGGTCACTCTTTGCACGCTCTACATTCTGGAAATAAATCATATATTTTTTATTTAACTTAAAAGTTTAAATGGTATACATATATACCTGTATACATATATCAGTCTCATAATACCCAAATTTTACAAATGCAGTAAATAACATAATATAATTAAAAACATTAACAGAGAAGAGACTAAAGCAAACACAAGTTGTAAAATAAAGGGTAAAATTGACTAAGACTGACTATGACTAGTATAAAACTATTTCCGATATAAAACTTTGAATTTCCTTTATAACATGTCACGCCACATTCATGTAACACCATATGAAGGTCTCTACCATTTATACATGCTACATAATTACCCTATTTAAAATATCAAATATTTTTGATGGACATATTCTTAACCAGCAATAATAACTTGAGTTTTCTCATGGAAAAAATAAATTATTCCACCTCAAAACACTAACTTCTGCAATATAACTTTTGCAGAATATATCTCAGAAGAAAAAATTATATTCTAATTTATTTTGTCACCAAAGTAAATCAAATAATGATTTTTAAGATGTTTAACATACTGTTGACTTTATCCAACTAATAACTATGCCAGTCCCTAACTATCTGGGAAAATATTCTATGGACATGCAAATTATAATTTGTTTTAAAATCATCAGTTTCTTATAAGATATTGTCATTATCTTATTGTAGCAAAGACAACTTAATTGTTAGTCTTTTTAATATTTCTTTAACCATTTTTTTTTATTTATTAAGGGCAACAAATAATTGTACTCAGAAATACATTACATAAAAACAACATAGTTCTTAGAAAACATTCTGCTCGGCCGCTCACAGATAAGTTTTACAAATATTCTAATCTCATTATTTCAGACATTATTTTGATACTTATTTCATAATTTTCATTCTCATTGTGCCTTTGGAACCAAATGTTATGAAACTTTTATAACTTAGTTCCATTTGAAAATCTCATATAATAATTATGTCATAAATGACCATAGGGTTAAGGAGAGAAGTCTCATCTTGAAAATATTATTAAGTTACCCGAGTACAGTAACGCAACCATATACTACCCAACATAAATCACAAAAATCATGACTCCATAGTACTGAAATATAGGTATTGAGTCTGATATTGATGATATCAATGAATAATAATTGCAAAATTGAGAGACTTCACTCTTATTTTGTAAGTTTACTGAAACAACATAAAAAATCACCTGTTTGTTGAACTGCATGATGCCCAGATATGGAAACACCCATGCACAGGAGGCAGGCAGAAGCTCACTGTCAGCCCATGACGCCCATTGCAAGACGAGTGCCTGTGTCGCCAAGTCTTTGCCTCGTAGATCTTCATTAGCCACTATATTATTACATATTTTATATTGAAAAGATTATTACTATTATTGTGCAGTTCTTACCTATCTTAAGATTGAATGGATAGGTATTGCTTGTACTTCCTCAAGCTCATAATGACATAAATAATTAGATATACAATCAAATTACAATTAAAGCATATAAAATAAAATTGTTATATTGTAAAATATAAATATTATTTAGTTTTTATAAGAATGATTTTTTAGAATAAATAATAATGCAAGCTTAATAAAAACTCACATAAATGTAATGAGAATTGATAAAGTTACAGATACACTAACAGACAGACAGGTGACATATTTAATTTTATAATATATAAGGATACAAATAAATAACCTATGAAGTATGTGTGACAAACTCAAACATCTTTGGAGAGAAAAAGACACAAAATATTACTTGGTATAGATATATCATTCAAATTATGTATTTGGAGTCTCTAACATTATAATGGAAAGAGTTTAACAAGTGCATTAAAATGCATAAAATTAGATAGGTACAATCCTCATAAATCTTCTTGGCCGTTCTAAATATAGCCTTATATTGAGTAATAAGAGAAACCAACCAAAATATGATTAATAAAAAATATTTATATATTTTTTTTATATCGAGATATTTTAAGGTTATTTTAGTAGAAAGATATTTGCAAAGACTTACCGTAGTAGGCGATAGCATTGCTTTCCGTCAGGAGAACTTTTCCGTTGGCACTTTCGTATGCTGGTACCTAAAATATACAACATTATTACACGTCACCCTCACAATATATAATGCAGTACTAGGAACGGACACATATTTGCACTATCAGCTGTAAAATATATCACTCACTTTACCCGCCGGGAACTTCTTCAAGAAGTTTTCAGTCTTGTTAGTTTCACCGAATACAAAATCGGGAGCTACTTTCACGTCTGTCCCGGAATATTGTGCGGCGATCAACGCCTTGTAAGCGCGGAAGTTTTCCGGATAAGTATATAGTACCTGAAAAAATAAAACTATAACCATTTAAAACTATTTGATAGGGTATCAACTGAACGTTTTAGAAAGTCTTAATATGTCGATTAAAGTGATATTTTAAGATAAAATTCAATCAACCTACCCCGGACGCCATGGTTAGCTTTCTGAAAGAACGGGGGGTGAGGAAAGCGACAGAAGGGTCACTTTGCCTTTGACATTGTTTGTGACATTGACATACAAGTAAAACGTCAACAGTCGAGTAAAAGGTCGAGTCCTATGGTCTATGATCCTTAATCTATGGTATTTTCAACCGGGACGCGCATGCATCATTGGACTTTTTTACGCAGAAAATATGTTCACACAAATGGCATTTTTGAAGTAAAACTTCTTTAGAATCATTGTGATTCCAAACCGGATGCAACGGAAAAAACGACAGGTAAGAGACACAAATACATAAATTAGTGAGCTAGAGCGAGAGAGCAAATGTCGGTGTGTACGTATATTGCACACTGTTTAATACATGCTTGTATTTGAGCATTTAACGTGTGTTAGTATATGTGAAAAGTACGTAAGCTAATACTGTACATTGTATGCGGCTGCGTATTACAGCTTTTTAGTAAGAAGTCAGCGTGGTGTGTTATTATTTAACAGTGTTTGTGAGTATTTTTATATATTACTGTGCTAAATAATAAATTCATTTTTAAACAAATAAGCTTTGTAATTATCTTACCCTTGTTATACATATTCATCTCATTCTTTTGTCAATTTACTGAAGTTTCACTTCTATCGTGTGTGAATTGCACACACACTTTTTTTTAGATGCGAGTCTAAAATCTTACATTAAATGCTCAATGTAGTATATTTCTTTCTTACGTTCTTCATTATTGCTCCGCTCCTATTGGTCTTAGCGTGATGATCTATAGCCTATGACATTCACAAATAACGTGGCTTTCTATTGGTAAAAAAAAAATAGAATTTTCAAAATCGGCTTAGTACTTCCTGATATTACCCCCTACAACGTCACATTATTCAATGGTGCTCCGCTCCTATTGGCCTTAGCGTTATGATATATAAAACAAATGAGCTATATAACACTGAAATAATTTTTCAAATTGGTTTAGGAGTTTCTGAGATAGCACCCTACAATGTCACAAACTCACAAACTTTACCTCTTTATAATATTAGTATAGATTAGTATTAGTATAAGTATATTAGTATTAGTAGAGATTAGTATTAGTATATTATTAGTATTAGTAGAGATTAGTATTAGTATATTATTAGTATTTGTATAGATTGATCATGGCTATCGTCGAAAAGAGGGGGGTTATGGGCCTCGCATTAATAGTTACTCTAATAGCCAATGCGAAGGCCGGTTTGAGAACATTTCAAAGCTGCTATGCCACGTTTAGTAGATAATGTGAACATCGCGAGCACTAGTTCTACCGCTGCTGTACCTGTATTTGTGAATATAAAATGTGGTGATACCCACATCTCCGATAGTCCGCGGTCCGGTGAAGCTGTAAAGGTATGTCAAGCCAATAGCGTAGTCGGTTCAAAACTATGTATCTATTTAAGCTGCCACGGCAACCCTGCGAGCACTGCGACCGTTGATAGACGTTTCAGTTTAAAACCAGCGGTCGTGAGCCCCAACACAGCTCTATTCAATTTTGAGTTCTGGTTAATTTGGTTTCCGTAAGGTTTTTCTATTAATTATGCAATATTTACTATTATATATACACACATATATATATTATTCTTTTCTTTTTATATATTTTTGTTAAAAATATTGATGCCCGTTTTCTGAAATAAATCAGCGGTAGTGAAATAGTAAAAAGGCGTTTATCGTGATTTACAAATTAACACAAACATTCAAGTACATTATTTCTCTTCTTACAAGTAAAATACTGACTAATATGATTATTCTGCGCGTTCGTTTATAATTTATGCAAGTAATAAAAACGACCTTTATATTTTTGAGTTTTAATTGATAGTGCTATCATTGATATAATAGCACATCTGATTGGCACCACTAAACAATAAATGTTCTTGTATATTCTATAAACTATTGTAGTCCCTAAAACTTCTATTTTTCTCTACTTACACCATACTGCATGTCAATGGAGGACCAAATGAATTCAAATCTAATAATCTACTTCGAATTATCAACCTGTGGATTTTAAATATTTATCATGGCAACCTTATATGTATATACTCTGTCTGTATGTAACATTTTAGATCGATGTTGTAAAAGTGATATTGGCGATAGCTAGAAATATAATTTGCGATTGATTTTATCGTATATACTTGAACTGATAAGAATTGTTTACTATTACTAAGAAGTTGTTATACTAAAATACAAAATGGTAAGTGATTCTTTGAATATTATAATATAATTATAGACTACATAGTATCTAATTGAAGAGATGTTGAAGTAGGTACCTATTTAAGATGAAAAGCCCGTGCTTGTATTGAATTATTCTTCTAATCTACATATTAGTAAATATTAAAAATGATTATTTCTCTATTATGTTTATGAAAAAGCGGGTTGGAGTTAGAGTCACAAATTGAGCATTGAGATTTTTCGACGGTATTAGAGATGTGTTCTCTAATTATAAAGATACTATTCTTGTTCAAGAAGTTGTATACCGTTTTTTTTTAAATTTTCATTAAAAGTTCTAATTTCATAAATATAATATAATATCAAAATATAAAGCGTGAAATTAAAACCAAACTTATATTTTGACGTCTGATTCTCTCATTGCATTAACATTTGTTTATTCAGTTATCGTTTTAATATAGCTAATACACTTGTGTTTTGCATAACCTAATGATCGGTTTCAATTTTGAAAAAATTTCAAATTTGGTCTGGACCTATTAACTCCCCTAAAGGGTTACCTTTTCATTTTCCTGTATCCTGCCTATTGCTTCTCATAATCAGCATACAAAACAATACTAAATGTTGAATTTCGTAATTTGACATAGGCAATAACTAGACAGGGAAATTACTTTTTCATAGATGTGATCTCAGAGAATAGCAGTCCACCTCTACTTTGCCCTTCCCCTCACCGTCAATGCCGTCCACCGTCAAATTATTAATTTGAAACAAGGAATCTTATAAATGTGAATGTTTCAGGGTAACGAGAATTCAATCCCTATGGAACTATGTTCAAATTGTAAGTATCTACTGGAGCTACATAATTCCAACTTCCTACTTATGATGAATATTTTCTAAATTGTATCTACTAATGCTTAACACTTGCCTAAACATTTGTATGGCTTTATAATATTGATTCTAATATTCTTTCGCAGTATGTTACATATTCAAATAATTACAAAACAATCTTTCAAACAGTGTTTGATAAATAAAATTCTGTGTTGTCACCTGTATAATGTTTTATAAGGAAATTGTGCGGGAAGTATTGTTAGGTTAGTATTGTTAGGTAGGATGTCAAGATAAATCATAACATGGTAAAATATTGTTTTCAGCGCGTGTTAACTGCATTGATTTTAAGGTGGAGAACTGTGAGTGTCGTAGTGTCACTCGCTGTGATGTTCATCTCCATGTTAGAGAAATGCACGCACACCATTCATGTCCAGAACAATTTTTATAAAATAAACATTTGTCTAATGACATCATAAATAGGCAAATTTTGAAATTTTATACAAAAATGCATTTGGAGCTGTAGATTTAAAATGAATAACATATAACACTTAAGCTAATAGAATTAATGGAATACCAATTTATTAAAATTAAATCTGGACTAAGTAATGAATAGCCATTTGAAACACATGAGAATCATTGAGTACAATACACTTATGCTTATGTTATGCTGTCATTTATTTTAACTTTCAGCTTCAAAGATATACCCCATTTTGCTTTTAACATATGTTTGTGCATAATTCCTCGAGCTATGTGTAAAAAAATTGTTCTGGATTAACATTGTATAGAGATGGGAGTAAAACTGTATGCCTAGTGAGAGTGAATGTATGTTTGTTGCAGTGTTTCATTGTACATTAGACATTGTTGTGAATGCATAGAAATAAACTGACACTGGGTGAGAGGAATATATGCAAATGAGTGGTCAGCACACTTTAAACATATCAACTATAATACCACATTTTATAAGATATCCAACATTTTTTTTATATTTGAAGGAATTTCATTATTATACTGATGCACATTCTCGATACAGTTATTTGAAACTTACAAATAATTTAAAAACAATGTAATTATCATATTGGCATATTGGCAAGTATATAGATAGTACGAGTATATATCTGCAATGCTTATCAGAATAAATTTGTTAATTGCAATGACTGTTGTTAATGCAGTGTTTGGAAAATGATGGTGAATAGTTGATCTTTTGAATTGCTGACTTAACTCTGAGCTTTGGTATTGATTATATTTTGTGCAAAACCAACTAGAATTTTGGATTTTATGTGCTATTGTACTCAAGGGCATAGCTCTGGTAGCCCGTGAATGTGTATTATTAAGTAACTTAAGACTTTTTGTTCCATAATATTTTTTTATTAGATTATTCTCTGCAAGGGTTCTTAACTGGTGCTAAGTATTTGTTGTCTATTATTACTGTCCATTACAGTTTTTTTACCAAGTTTTTCAAACACAATTGATTCAATGGACAAGGTTCTCAGGAAATATTTAAAAACAATTCAGATTTCTAATAAATATTTAAAAAAATCCTTTATTTGACGAAAATTATTATATTCATTTCTTTCAAAATGATGTATAGTCTATGGTAAGATATAATTTTATCATTAAAGTAGCATACTCTTACGATAAGTGAAGAGAAAGTGATTTTTTAAATGAAACATACATGAAATAATTAAACATACCAGTGAAGTAAATACTATAGTGTATACTGTCATTAAAGCCTTATTAATGTCATGGAGCCTTGTACCTTTAAAAATTTCGCAACAAATTCCTGTGGAATTAATTAAGAAAAGGGTAAGAACCACTGCAATTTATATATAGAAGTTGTGGAGTGAGATATGGATATTTATTTGAATCTATGTGAAAAGGCGGGTAATTGTTAGTTTAGAATATTTCAGATTATTTTGAAAACAAAATATGTTATACAATTTGTAACAAACAAACATTTACTCAATAGCACATAATGCTATTATTGTAATGCTCTTCAATGATAGAATATAAAAATACAAATTGTTCTTCAAATGAATTCAGTCTGTGACCCAAAAATTGTTGGCTGTTTTCCAAGAAATCTGTTATAATACCCACTCACAGGATAATCTACTGTTATCTGAAATAATTCAGTACATAGAATTCTCTTTAAACAAAACTTCCTATGACCTTCTGTGTTATATATTTTTACTGTTAGGGTAAGGTTTGCGACAGGGGCTTGTTGTGCACTCGATAGCTGTATAGGTAATACGTTTCTGTAGATATCTATGTACGTGTTGCTGCTTTATGTATGTAGAGTTGTACAAACAGTGCTGAAGGTCTTGCTGCAGTCTGTTATCACCAGTTGTAATTACAGTGTATACTATTGAGATAAATAGGTCGGCGATACGTTCGGCAGTTCGTCCTTGGGCGTTGCCTGTACGCTTCAAGCTTATGCAAATATGTATTTATTTTATAAGCGAATAACTAAATGACGCATAAGAAGATAACGTCAGCCTCGTGGAATATTCATGAGGTCGCGCTGCGTGGCTCATCAGTTCATCCGCGTTAGACCGAAACCATTAGGTATTTGTATTGAATGACCTATGTATCGGCTCCGAGTAAAATTTACCTTTTGTTACTATAGCGGATATTATGCCTATGTTTATTAATTTATATAAGTTTCAAGTATAGTTATTTAGAATTCGTATATTTCTTTCTTTTTTTTTTTGCAACTAATCTTCACGTAGATTATTACTGCATTGTCGAGTAGGTAATTATATTACAAGTTTCTTGCGATCATTTCAATGAACTAACAAGATGGTGGCCCTCTTGTTAGAACTTTCTAGGCAGTTTTTGTGGAAAGTCAGAATCCATGCTCCGTACTATTATTTCCCATCCACTTTGCTTGTGAACAATAACCAAATTATATTACGTAAAACATCACCAATATTACAAAATATAGTGCCAAGTAACACAAGATTATTAGCTAAGTATAAAATCCACTAAATGATGGTCCTAGATTCTGCCAAAACTGCATATTTCGTATATTAATTATAGCACAGAACCAGGATGAACCAGCTACTGAGAAAAATACTTTATGAATGTTTGTTATACTAATTGAACTCGGTAGAGCCACTACAAAAGCTTGTGCGGCTAGCAAAGAGCAGAGCATTCGAAAAGGATAGTGACCGCAGGTCGACGTTTCATTATTGGTTCCTTCCAGAAAGCGATTGCTCATTGCTCAATCGAGACTTGATCTAGTCGTGTATTCTAGCAGAAGTCATTTTAGTTTTGTCTTATTAATTACTTATTCTAGAAACGTGAAACAAACACATTAATGAGTATACTTTTATCGAATCAGTTCTTTGAGTTGTGTCGCATTTTGTTTTTCTGGCGGGCGTGAGACATACAAATTATGGACATGGTCGCTTATAATTATTATTGAACCGAAACTCTACCGGAGTCTTGGGTCAGTTCACATGAACCTCACACGGTTTATAGATCAAAGTGCGCAAAGTCCTCGTGTGCGGCGAACCGTTTTGATACCTTTCAACGAGTTGACCTTATTTTTTTATTTACTACTTAGTTTTCAGGATTTCGCTCAAATTTAGAGGCCGTATTATATTCCAAAACCATGCTTTCTTACAGTAACAGCCTTAAGCTTATATGAGTGCTTGTAACGTAATTCTGGTTTCTTCTCTAAAATACTTTCACTGGCTGAACCTTGTTCTGTAATATTAAACCGATTTGTTAGAAATCGACTCAGCGCTTAAACACTTGTCAACAATATCGTTCTGCTTATATATAAGCCTCCACAGTTTAGTGGCACTGGTTTGCCAATATTTCGATGGCACGGGTAAAAGGTCATAAAGGTTTAAAACGAGGGGCAGAAAACACTAGGTATGTTAAATGAAGTTGCGTGAATGTGTCCGACCGGGTCGCGGCTGAGCAAGCCGGTAACGTGGAGTTTGTGTGCAGTCGATGCAGATGAGATCCGTCGACTGGGGAAGCGATTCCGCAAGCTGGATCTGGACAACTCGGGGGCGCTCTCTATCGACGAGTTCATGTCGCTGCCGGAACTGCAGCAGAATCCGCTCGTACAACGCGTTATCGACATATTCGACGCGGACGGCAACGGAGAGGCGAGTACTATACTAGTTGACGGGACCACGCGTTCATGTGGCTCAGTTGTTACATGTTCAACTAAAATTATGATGAAAGTATTTACTATTATGGGGTAAATATACTGGAATAGAAACAGAAATTCAAATATAAACGTGGCACCATCTATGTCATATCTATAACAATTGGTCCCCCAGTTTTCTTTCAACAAACTAGTTTAAAACGCCATCAGTTCGAGACTGATGAAACTTACAATTAATAACAATAATCAACTATGACAATCGTTTAATTTGTAATTTAAAAATATTGAGACTCTTAATCGAAATATATTTTAAATTATCCTATCTCCCAATTTGAACCAAATTATAAGTAATCGCCAACTTTCATGAAGATCGGTTGAGTGGTTTCGGAGTTAATCGTGGACAAACATTACGAGACTGGGTTTTTATATATTTAGATTTAATTCAATCGTAATGAATTATTTGGACGTAGATTTAAACAATACTCTCTCACTACAATACTCAATGCGGATATGTGGAGATGTGTGGTAGTGTGGTGCAGCTACTAAACTTGAACTCGAGGGCCAATCTTAACCATCGTCTTAGTAACATGTGAAACAGTCCATCCAAGTCAATATAAAACATAAACAGTGTAATTCAAAGCTTTTCTTTGCGCTGGCGCTGAATAATCATTGAATACTTGCAATAATTAATCATATCGACGTTGGTAAGGTTCACTTCCTGACGTGTAAAGTTTTTCAAATGCAGGTTAGACAATTAATCTTTTCATAGTCTATATGCAACCTTATTGATATAAATAAATAGGTATTGATACATTAGAATGTCTCTTTCTAGATAAAGATTAGACGTTCGAGGTTATTGCACTGAAGTGAAACGTGTCTGCGCGGTCATTTCAGGTGGACTTCAAAGAGTTCATCCAGGGCGTGTCGCAGTTCAGCGTGAAGGGAGACAAGCTCTCAAAGTTGCGGTTTGCCTTTCGCATATATGACATGGACAATGACGGATTCATTTCTAACGGAGAACTTTTTCAGGTATCTCTCTATATTCATATGTATTTACTAGTCCTTCGGGTTGATAGGATCCATGATATATCATGTGCCTTGTTACTAAGTTATGTTTTAGTGAGATGGCTTTGCCTACTTGGGCGTGTGTGCATCCCAAAAACTTGGATCGTTTTTGAAATATCAAAAGGACTGATATAATGTGATGGGACAATACCCGCAGGTACTAAAGATGATGGTCGGTAACAACTTGAAGGATACGCAGCTCCAGCAGATAGTGGATAAGACAATCCTGTTCGCAGACAAGGACGAAGATGGGAAGATATCGTTCGAAGAGTTCTGTAACGTGGTGGGCAACACTGATATACATAAGAAGATGGTGGTGGACGTTTAGGCCTCCACTTCCCCTTTCTCCCTTCGTAATCCTTTAGTCCCAATCCCTTCATTGTCGAATGTTCTAGCTAGGACACTATACAAATTACTGCGTCGCATCGTTCGCCTCGAGCCTACTCTCAACTCTCGGAATGAAAATTCCCTATATTTTAAGAAATTTTCATTTGTATCCGTGATCCTCATAAAAAATCATATTTTCATTCCTATCATTTTTGTAAATGTACATGAACTATTAGTTAAGTTTGATTTCAGTATCTTCAGTGGTGTAATGTGTATTTAGGATACTTTTAGAATTTCATATAAAAAGTAGAGGTGTGCGAATAATGCTCGAATCGAATCGAATAACGATATTTGATTTGAATTTCGAATTGAATATTCGAACTACTCGAGTAATTCGAACAAATCGAATAATTCGAACTATTTCAACTATTCAAACTACTCGAACTGCCCGATTATGTTTTTAAATAAGAATGAATTGTTGTAATAATTCTTTAAATTTAACTAATAATTATAGGAAAAAAGGGTACCCAATTACGTGAAATTATTGATTGTAAATTTTCAAACTAATTAAAATTTATTTGACTAACAAACGAATCTATTGAAATAATTTTGTATATGAATAATTATTTAGTATTTGATAAATATCGAATTAGTTGAAATCATTAAAATAGTTTGAATTGTTGGCATAATTGAGATTATTCGAATAGTTCGAATTTCGAATGGTGTTATTCGGCGCGATTCGCTATCGAATAATTGGTTATTTCGAATATTCGCGCAGTCCTAATAAATAGATGTTGTTTGAATTGCGTAGATAGTACAAAGACGATGTCAGTAGCGCGGTGCGGTGCAGCGCGACGCTCTCCCATCCTAATTCATATATACATTTTAAACTGTATTTAACTATAAGACTCTACATTATATTATAATAATTATACATTATTTACATCTATATGTTAGTCAAATCGAATGTACATTATTTTATATACTTATTTAGTTTTTGTTGGAATTATTTTAGAATTTTTGTTATTTAGTATTTTATTGGAACAGATTTATATAATAGAAAAGACCCGCGTTCCTAATTTGGGTTCGATTGAGTTTTTTCACGTTAATACTTAATATTGTGTTAATATGTAGCGCGTCTAACTGAAATTCAGATGACGTACTGCCATCTACTATTATAATCCGACTGCTTCGAATCGAACAGAATAAGATTAATGTTAGAAGAAAGAAAACTGTGAGTGAAGCAGGATACGAGCTACCTTCAACAGGAACTGAAACGAGATATTCAAAGCGTGACGTAGAGCGCATAGTTAACACAAGTTTTTATATTTCCAATATATCTTCAGTTAAGGAAATCCTTCATAAATCAGAGTTACCTGAATGTTTTTTTTTTGTAGTATTTGTACACAACACTGATATAGGTAATATGGACGTAGTTAGTTACAGACAGGAGACAATTGCTCTTCCTAGTAGGTTATGGGTACACGGTCGGAGTACTTCTGAATAACATTCTTTAAAAATATTTCACTTAAAATCATTCGAATGTTGATGGCAGAATGACCACCAGCGGCTATCTATCTCTACATATTCTATAGAGCACGAAAAGTCAGGTCCTTGGCCAATAAAGTGGGCTTGTAAAGGAACATTAGGACGTACGTTAATGTAGTCCAGTAAAGCTTAAAAGGCCTGTCAGACCAATAGCGTAGTCAGTTCGAAAAAGAACATCGGAACACATAACCTCTGTGTAGAGTTTTAAGAGATCGGAATCACGGAATTTATTCTGCGTACTGCCCATGAAACGTATATGCAGCGTTAGTTAAACCAGTGCGCCTTCTGGTGGTGACAACACTGAAGCTATAGAGGAGAGCAGGTGCGCCATATACCTGTTACCTGTTATGCTTTGCGGAACTCCATGCGACTAATGTCGTCAATACATCTGGTGCAGAAAACTCATCTCTCATTGAAGCATGCTCAGTAACGTCAAGGGTAGTGTTGCCCAAAATTTCTTGCAGTCTTGGTCTTGTTCTTGCGTCTTTGCAAGACCAATACCAAGACTGACACCTGCAAGACGCGCAAGACAAGACTAGGCCTGCAAGACTCTTGTAGTCTCGTAGCTAAGTTAAATTTAAACATTATTGAGTATTTGGTTTCAATACCGATACACGTGCTCTAGTGTCGGTATCACAATGATGATACGTTCCGACTAGCATTAAACAATTTAAAGTAATAAATGTACATACAAACAAATGTATTCATGTCTCAAAGAGTATAATAGTGTATTAAGCAAAGTTTAAAACTAACAGAATAAATCCAGTTTAGTCACTATGTTATGCGATATTTTGATTTACAAGCGGTCGGTGGGCGATTCTGATTGTTTATTTGATAATGTACTGACAAAGACGCCGCTTTATTGACAGACTGTGCGACAAATGTAGCGCAGGATGGACTGTACTGTTTGATTGTCACTGATGTTCGATATAATAAAATAAGTTTTCAGGTGCTCAAAACGAATACGTCTACAGATTGTGTTGCGCTCACAAAGAATGTTACAGTGGTAACAACATTATTTAGAATTATAATAATTTATTGTAAACATGCTAACTAATATTATAAATGCGAGTATGAGTTTCTTTGTTTGGTACGCTTTCACGCTTTAATTACTTAACCGAACATCATAAAATTGTGTCTACACGTTATGGGGAATACAGAGTAGGTTACAGGATATCTTTACTATTGTAGACGGATAAGTCAAGTCTATTTTACGGCGAGCGAAGCCGCAAGCAAAAGCTCGTAATAATACACATAATCGCTGTATCTTTCAATTGAACTGTACAAACATTTACTCTGTCGACTTCTATCGTACGTACACTATGTAACTATTAGGTACATAAATTCAGCAGCAGCATAGATAAGTTTAATGCAATAAGTAATTAATATTAATTTCATCAAAAGAGGAACGTATTATAACGCATACACACGTAGTACATTCTATTGTTAGTTTAGAAGGCACCAACAGCTGGTAACACTTCTATTTTCATTTTTTAATTTTCCAAAAAATCATTATATTTATCACAGATCATTACTCAAACGTCGTTTCAAGTCTAAATCATTATAATGGTCCTCAGATTAATAAGTATACAATATGATCTGAGTGACGTAGATTCAAATAGTTCTAATCGGAGTAAAATTACAAACACTTACGGTTTAAGGAATTGTCTATTAGCGTGGGAAGGCACTAGACGGAATTGTAAATTTTAGTTCCTGTAAATATTCATTCATATTCTTTTGATTTAATTTGATTGGTCTTTACTATGTCTATTAAAGTGTCCGTTATTTAAATAAAAAAAACCGATACCGTTTAGCCGTGCCTAAATGACTATACTTTCCCCTTTCATTTAAAAGGGTTTTTTTACTTTTTAGAAATTAATTTTTATCTTGTTATATGGAATAACTGACTAAATATTATTAATTCTCGTTTCTTGGAATGGAGAAATTTTGATGTGGACCTCAAAAATTTAATTTGTATATTTTGATAACACCAAGATTTTACTGTTTTTCCTTACATGTTTGATTATTAAAATTGATATTTAAACAAAATAAATAAAAAATTTAGTTTAAAAAATTCAGTGAGTCTTCTAATTGATTATCGAGAGCGTAAAAAGACATCAAATACGAATAAACAGTAAGTAATGGGTAAATAAGAAAAAACGGTAAAAAAGAAATTTAACCTATATCAAAAAATATAAATTAAATTTTTGACGCTCATATCAAAATTTCTTCATGCCAAGGATAGAGAATTAGTAATATTTGGAAAATTATTCAATAAAAAAGCAAGATAAAAACCCATGCTAAATGAATGGGAAAAGTATCGGTCATGTAGGCAATGTTAAATATCATAGGTTTTAAAAAAATAATTGTAGAATGATTTGAACGATACTCAAATGAAAAAAGCCAACTTGGTAAATAACGGACACTCTAATGTCTTAGTAATAAGCTCAAAATGGACTGATCTGTTGTCTTGTTCTAAGGTCGAACCTAACGCTTTTAATAAATAGAAATAGGTTTACAGATAATTGCAAGAATTGCAAGACTCTTGCAGCAAGACCAAGACGAAGACTTAGAGCGTAATACCAAGACCAGGTGTATGGATGCAAGACCAAGATTAAGCCAAGTCTCTTCTTGGTCTTCCACTTGGGCAACACTAGTCAAGAGGGTTGTCATAGGATTATAGAGGAGCAACTCCCTAATGTGTATTCAGGACAAGGTATTGAACGTATTGACAATGTTGAATGACACCAACAACGGTAACTTGGGCCTCGTCCGCCTAACTCCTAAACTGCACAATCCCGTCTGTGACATGCATTGGAATACAGATACAAAACTGGTTTGCTGCAAGATTTGGCTTTCATGTGCATTATTTGGTAGGTTATTTGCAGTGACACTCTCAAAGAGTTTGACTGTCAGAAGCAGTGCTACCGGATTTAATATGTCTAATAATCTCGTAATAAAATATGGAAAGAAAAATGAATACTAAGCCCTCCCTGCTTGATATAAATTTTTACTACAGTCAGAGCTGGATGATTATTGAATGAGCATTGACTTTTGGCCATGTTTCACTGTTACGTTGAATTATATGTGAGAGTCACGTCGCTGCCCAATTAAGGTAGGAGCAAGTTACTTCCTTGAGAAAGATAGGTGTTTACAGCATTTCTGCAAATTAACTTACGACTTTTGGCCATGTTTCACTGTTACGTTGAATTATCTCTAGACCATGTGAGAGTCACGTCGCTGCCCAATTAAGGTACGAGCAAATTACTTACTTGAGAAAGATAGGTGTTTACAATACACAATCACCAACCGGCAATGAAACTGGGAACTACGAATCCTGGCTACGTTCCCGAGTAACTACATTGCGATACCGCCGTATTTTGCAGCATCTCTGCAAATTAACTTAATATATGCTTGTATATTTACTATGAATAATATTCATTATGACTAAATAATTATGAACAAACTTCATTTAAAATTTGGTACAGTCGTCACTAAATATAAAACGAAAATGAATCTTTTTTGCAGAATTGTTGTGAGTCCAATTAAATATTAGCATTTTGTACAAGTGTCGAGTGCTTCTCCTTTGTAACAAAAGACCAATAACTCGTTCTAACTAGTTCTAATTTTATTTAAAAAATATATCTGTTAGTATGTATTTTTGGGGATAACTTTCGAGAAATAATGGGCGCGTGTAAATACCGCGTTAGTGGAAAAACAAAGGAATCCAGCGTTATAAAGCTCTGTTTAAACAGTTATATTATTTTGTCATTTGTTTTGTTATAAACTTTGTAACGACAGTCTGAAAAACGTGTAAGTTGTGTCATTGTAGTATCAAAATGATCACTTGAAGCCGTAAATATAACGATAGAAGTGTTATCTTTGCTAGATTGATAAAATTAAACCTTTTTAATAGTTTATTTCATTTAAGTTCTTAACGATGTGTTGTCAAACGGAATCGAAGCTTTGTGAATCTGTGCTCATGCTTCACAAACACTTGTAGGAGTAAAATTAATGAATGTTCAAATCGTTGCGGTAGTCTCGGATTTTAAAAATGTAATAAAATCGCTGTAGATTTCTTTTAATGCGATGATATATAAGTACTTATATTGTCTTTAATTATTAAGACAGGACTGCTTCCTGTATGCCGTAAGGCAAGTAAACTGATTTTCACAAATTGTTCAAAATATTTCCAATATTTACTAGTTAGTTACCTACGATCTAATCATATATTTACAAAATCATTTTTTAACTCGGTTTGTTTCTTTTTTTTATCATATATTTAAATATAAAAACTTGTTGCTTAGTGTAAACACAACTGCTGTGAAATATTTCGTAATAGCTTATAACGAAATTAACAAATATGCCCGTAATATATTTATTGTATAGTTTTAGAGTTAGTACAGGCTAACACAAGTATTGCTTTCATTGATAAAATTAATTGTGAGGCCATTGCCCCATAGGTTTTGTTGCGCAGACCAACCGGGTCTGCCGTTATAGTATCGCTAAGTCCCTTGGGAATAACCGTAACTATTATCATGATAATGTTAACTGTAGATTTTAATATTTTATATGGTGTTAAGATTCCAGTACCTATTCCCTTTCCCAATTCCATATGACGGTCGTTCCTTCCACAGATCTTCGCCGCGGTCACGCGCACTTGAGACCCGCGCCTCCGCCCAGAGATCCTATGCCCCCACTTCGTTTCATGTCATGTAATAATTTTGTATAGATCTTATTTACAATAAAATATACTAAATAACTGTATTATTATATTTTGTGTTATATTGCCTGATTCGCGATGCGTGCGGGGAACTCCCCAGACCAAGATACTATGACGCGAAGTCATGGGGCTACACGCGGACAAAATAAATTCACGTTTGTAAAGTGAACATGCGCAGCATACAAGATCCTTCTTGAAATGAAAATTTTTCACAAATATTCAAATTCAATGATTCTTTTAAATTGTAAATAATTGTTATACACTGCTAATTGTCGCTTTGGTAAGACTTGTCAGCGCTTCACACGATGTATCTCTATCAGTAGAGTGCAGAGGCAGCACGTGAATCTTTTACTCTAGTCACAGGGTACAGCCTGTGGAAGTTGTGTTATGAATTTTTTAATCGCTATAATATTTATTACCTATACATAACAGGTTTTCTTCGCATTTGTGTCTTGTTACACTTTATTTAGGAGCTACACTTCTGCAGCCGTACAATCGTATTTTACAATGTACCTAGCTTACGATGTGAATAACTTCGGATGAGTATATTGTATAAGTATCTGTTATAGCTTTAACTAATTTATTTTATTAACAATATGAAAATTAATAAAGCCTTATGCAGGGAGCGGGCGGCGCGGCGCGCTTTTCTGTACAATTTTAAGAGGAGTCGTGGCCAGCGTTTTTCTGCACAAACGTATTCCTCTATTTTATCCTTGAATAATGAACCTAAAGCAATATGTATACAGTGGTGGTCGTATAATTAGAAACACTACCAACGGTTCTTGACATTATGTAAGATACTTCACCGCAATCGTTTTTATTTTGAAATTAAACAATAATAGGACAACAATATGTTCAGCGATTTATCATTTATTAGAAAAACAATATAAATCCAACTACACAAGTGCAGTTTCAATATTACATTACGGACAAACATTTAAATTGGTTTAAGGTATGGACAATAATCGTCAACTAATTAGAAACAACAACAAAAAAGTATAAAAAACAATATTTTTTTAAGTATTAGTAATTAGTATTGTTATTTACGAAATAGCTACTATCCACA
>MU164295.1:169706-189468 GCA_015888305.1 Antheraea pernyi | reverse complement strand
CAGCCGGTGTGTACCCGGTCTGTCCCTCTATAGGTAGGAGCCCGGCGGTCACCTTCCGCCGGGCGGACCGTGGGGGCGGCTCTACAAGGTTGATTAGCTTGTACGATCCCTTGCCGCCCCCACAAAACGGTCTGTCGGTACACCGTGGGGTTTTAGTCCGTGCGACTCGGACATAACCCACCCTCTCCCCCGGGAGGGTGGCGTACCCATAAGGGATTTCCCCACGTTAACACGTTAAAAAAAAAAAGGGACTACTGGCCCGATTTGAAAAATGCTTTCAGAGTTAGATAACTCATTTATCGAGGAAGGCTATATATGATCACGCTACGTTAGCCCGTGTGATATATGTTGGTAGATTTATATAATGTAATATATTTAGAAGTAGTTTTAAGCTGTCATGTACCTGCATCTCCTATTATATACTTCTTGCAGTACGCTGCGTTCTTTTCAGCTGCTTCCATCGACACGGCCAGTTTAAATGCCTTTTCGAAAGTAATATCGTCTTCCGTAAAGAGTTGTTGTCTAATAAATTCGTTTCTCAACCCACAAATAAATTGATCCCCCAAATTTTCTTGTAGGCTGTCTGCCGTGAATCCGAAATTCCTGGATTTTTTTTTAAACCGACACAAATTCGGCAATACCTTCTTTACAAGTTTGAATTCGCTGTCGAAACTTAAATCGTTCTGCCAACCTACTAGGTTGTGGTTGCAAATGATAATTGACACTAATTGTTCATAAGATTTAGATGACGGTTTGTCGGGTGCACACTAATTTACCATTAGTTCATAACACTCGCTCCTTGTTAATGTACTATTCGTTCAAAATTTCCTTCCTATTTCGCGAAAATTCGTTCAAGAGAACATTACTAAAAACGAGACTTTAAACAAGTATTTATCTATTTAAAAAAATAGTTGGCCTACTCTTTGTAAGGACGAGAAGATTAAACCGTTTTTCAATCGTCGACATGAGTTATACTTAGATACTGGATGTAGGTATAGTATGGGGTTACAGGTTAGTGATACCAGAAACATTGAGGGTATTACTACTAACAGAGTTGGTTAAAATGAAAAGTATAGCTCGTAGTATTGTGTGGTGGCCGGGCATTGATGAGGATATTGAACGTACATGCCGACAATGTGCGACTTGTGAAGCTGAAAGTCCTTCACCGCTACGCGCTCCCCCACAACCCTGGCCGTATTTAAGTAATCCTTGATCACGCTTACATGTAGACTTTTTAGGACCGTTCCATGGAAAAACCTTCTTGGTTATCATAGATTCTACGACCAAATGAATCGAACCACGGCTTAGAGCGTAATTAAAGTGCTCCGTGAGACATTTGCACATTTTGGTTTACCTAAAGAGATCCTTTCGGACAATGGTCCGCCAATATATATATATATATTTTTATATTATAGGAGGCAAACGAACAGATGGGTCACCTGATGTTAATGCAACACCAGGGGAGTCGCAAGTGCGTTGTCAGCCTGTGTTGGGGGGAGAGAGGAAGGGAAGAAGGAAGGGGAAGGGGAGTGTAGGTAGGTCTCCGGTGGTCTCACTGACCGAACGAAACGCAACAATGCAAGCACTGTTACTTCACGTCGGTTTTCTGTGAGAGGGTGGTACTAAAGTGGACTTCGGGACATATACATGGTAGGATAGGCTCTAGACACTATTTAATTGGTAAGGAAAACGACCCACTCTTGAACAGGTATGTTGACCAAATTAAAAGTCAAACAACTAGGGAGGATAGTAATACATAGATAGTGTGACCGGTTCTAGTACGATTAATGTTCCAGAACCATCCACGGTAAATGAGCCACATAGTTTAACCGAGCCACTGGTGAGACTTCCTGAACGAGATAGAACTATTCCACGTGGACGAAGTCGGGGACAGAAGCTAGTAATTGATAATTATATGATCAACACCACTTTTGGAACAAATCTTTAAAAATAAAACCACGACTTAATACTCGATGTCAGGACACTTTTCACATGCCTTTTTGTCGCACCAATTATTTCAGGAATCCCTTTATTAACGATCTTGTAATCACTATACACAGAACCTTAACAATGTTGAAATAATTATTTTCTAATACTTTATTATCTTATAAAAAAGAGGTTGTTGATTGCTGTATAAAGACGGAGATGTAATTATACTATTTTAGCTCTCGTATACTTTTCCGTGTATACTAAAAGAACAAGCTTATTTACCGATGTTCAATAAAAAGATTACTTGCAATCAAAGTACACAACGCGTAAATACATAGTTATAGAATTAATGCTATCATTTCTTAAGAGTACTTTACAAATGTTATGCTTTTAAATAATAATACTTTAGGCTACTTAGTTTATATCCTAATAAAACATGTTTATGTATGACTGTCTAATTACAGACTACAGTTATACGTACAAGTGCGGTCCCACCTTCGGATGAATTGTAATTTTCATATATTTTCAAACAACTTCATGACACAAACTTCACTATCTGTTCGTAAACTATTTATTCTTCATGTTACACTTAGGAAGCATGCTCAGATGATCTATGATCATAATTTCATTTGCACAAAGCGTAGATATGATCAAGTATGTCCTAGTGAGCCCCGAAGAACAGAACTTCTAACGCATGAAGAAGCCGAAGAACTACTCTCATTTACATAATTAGTTTACTTGCAATTGTTTCTTGCTAAAATATAATATTATCAAACCACACTTAAATTCTATACATGCATATCACTCAACATACAATATGACTACATTTATAATGTGTTACAATAGTTCTACTTTTTTTATATACTAATGTATTGTCATGTTGACGACCCTAAAATAAATAAATAAATAAATAAATAAACATGACATTAACTCACGCTTGCTTAGCAGCATTTCATTATTAGATAAGCTATTTTTCCATTGTGATGCATATTACGATTTATGTGTTAACTTTTTCAAACAAAAAGCTTAGTGTTGTCCGGCGGTGAGTGTTGGTGGCTGTAACACAGTTATTAACTACAGCAGTCACTAATGCTCATGTAATTATAATTTTGCTAGTAATTCGGCTAGCTAATATTAAAAAAAAAAAAACAAACTATGTTATTAGAGCTGCGACTCTAATGGAAGGAATGATGTCGATTCTCTGATACTACAGACGATTTTGTAATATGTAATTTGAATGTGCGAATGTTAAATTGGTTTATCAAGGAAATGTTGTAAAGTTTGTTTGGTTTTAGTTTTAACGTTTTTTTTGTTTATATCTTTGTGTTAACTTTGTCATTCGATACAGATATGAAGATTTGTTCATAGAAACCGTCTAAAGTCCAGGCAGTCATTACAAAAAGCCCTACTATCAAACAAATTCTAATAAAGAAAAAAATAGATGACACTTTTTCATAAAGCTGTAACATCTTCGTGAAAGCCAAAATGTCATATTTTATACACTTAGTTATCACTAACTAACGGGATAAAAACTCACTTACCTGATATAATATGTCTTCTCCGCCGCCGTTGGTGAGAGATTTTCCGTTGACAAGATAAGAATTTAGCCTACCCCCAAACAATTTATGCTCGAATAAACAGTATCAAACAGAATGTTTGAATAATCAATTTAGATATATGTATATTTAATTATATCTACAAAGCAGACACACAAAAGTGTTATTTAATGTGAAAGAATTATGTCGATATTATTCATTTAATGATTATACATTGGAGCTACAAAAAAGAGTTAACTCGTTTCATTGAATGTATAATCTTTATGGGCATACACTTATAGCAAACATGTATACATATAATATGTAGAAATAAGTAATTGAAATATAAAATTAAGTTAGAAATAAATATTACTTATTATTAAAACAAATAACTTTCAAAACAAATAAGAAAAAATTAATTTACTTAAAATATATGGTTTAAATTGTCAAATATGATTATATTAATTGGGAAAGGGGTAATTAAGTAACGATTAATTGAAAAATGATCCTATTTTAAGGGTTACATTGTTTCCTTTTCACAACTTAATTACATTTTAAGTATTAAAAAAATAGAAACTCTAGATCGCACCATAACTCGGGAACTTCAACATTGCGAATACTTAGGTATCTATGTACTACGTTTGAATGAGAGTACAACGAGTGTGTTTCTAGAGAAACTATTATTGTATTCTCAAAAATACTATAGAAGGAAGACTAGTTTGAGCGTTGGCACAAGGCTACGATGTTGGCTCAATCCACTTACAATCGAATTGTAAGATGGTAGGTGTGTAATAAACACAATAAAATGGTGCAATTTTTCTGCTGTGTTTGATTTCTCCAGTGGTTTACGGGTCGCGGTTTTTTTTGCCGCCATTTTGAAAGAGGTGGCGAATCAAATAATGGGGAAATAATTAAATGAACGCGGTTTCGAGGCCGTGTGAACTTTAAGTAGATGTGGTAAGGTGCAGTATCGCTTGTGATATTACGGGGGGACGAAAAAACTGTGTGCTTATGCCGTGTGTGCCGCCCTAATAGGCACCCCTGCGGCTCTGCCCTTAGCTTGTTGCCCCGCTCCTGTACCCGCCGCATCTCTCGGGGTTCGTGTACCCTGGTACGCTACCGCACCTCTGTCCCCGGGTGGTTTGTGGTATAATTTAAAATTAAATAGTATAATTCACGAGCGCGTCCGTCGCACAGCTCCGTCGCCGCCGGCGTTGGGCTGATTTTTATGCCTAATGAACTTCATTTAGCATCTATTCTTCGACGAAATTTTACATTTTGCTTCACTTTTCATCTAATTTTATATTTTATGTTTGGTTTCTGAAAATAATATTTACCCCTTTTATATTTAAATTGTACGGATCGGGTACAAAAGGTTCAGAAATGTGTGTGATTAAGACTCTTTGGGAAACGCACGATCACAAAATCTAAATAGAAAGTAATATGGTGTTGGAAATAAGACACGAAAAATAGAACTAATCTCATAACAGAATGGTAACCCAGATACATTAAAAGAAGCCGAGGTAGACGGAACAAAAGATGGCAGGATTATATAAAAAGAAAAGTAGCTGGCCCAGCATGAATGCAAATAGCACGAATGGGGAAATATTGATATTTTTAGAGGAGGCCTTTGTTTGTATAAGCTGTGAAAGAAAAAACCGGACGCCGATAACATAAATACACACATATATTCTAATTTATTTTGCAATCAATGAAGTTTTATTTTCCTTGTTAGAGATTCTTGTCATTGCAAGTCGGATGCAGTACGGTACCCACCTCTATACCTACCTGTAGCGGATATCTTTACCTTGTCACCTTGTTTGTACCTTTACAGTTATCTTGTTGTGTACTTGCAAGTAACATTATATCATAAATGAAAAAGTATGTAACAGACATTTATTAGTATCTCACGAGCTAAGCCGTAGGGTCTTCGATACATCGCAAATTCTGGAAAATAATCTAAAAATATATAAATATACAACGTCTAAACGGGTTTTCATGTCGTATTCATTCCATTTTACTTTAAAATACACTCATTTAGTAACTGAGCTCCTACTAGTACGAGTACCATATACCATGTACTGACGATTATTATACTCTATTAATTGCGGAATGGTATATGGTACGTACCTATGTACAGAATTACATTTAAGTCGGTTTATAATTTATACGAAACTGTAAATATGTAGGTATGATTGGTATTTTATAGCGTCAAAGGAGTTTTTAGTGGGTAAAAGTTCCACATAACCCTCGCGCTGTCCCCCGGCAGCGCGAGGTGTATTCCATGTAGGATTTTCTGCTGTATAAAAAAAAGTATCAATTTATGAATGTTATCATTATACTTTATGAGTATTCAATTAGTAGAGAAAGACAAAAAAGGCTTATTGATTTTTTTCCGAACTCTAAATTAAGGCATTTTGTAAGTTTTCCGTGTACAGCATTTCACGAAAGTCGATAAAGCCATTTTTGCGTTCAATCCGGACATACTACACATATAGATAATTATTTAAAACAATATCCGTGGTCTATGGTTCTTATAATAGATACTAGCTACTGACCTCGGCTTCGCTTGGGCGTGATATGTATCATCAAACATACATGTATAAACGATTTAAAACCCTTTTTGACGTTCTAAAGTTCATCAGACTCATAGAAGCTACACAATATTTTTCAAACGAAATCCACTCTTTTTGTTGCACAATATTTAAAGTCTCTGGTACCTTCTAACGTATTCAATGAACTGATCAGGTAAAGGGCACTTTAGATTATACCTTAAATGCCCAAAAAAACTAAAGTATTTCATTACTACATATACGATATCAATAGAAATAGCGTCGCAAATAACCATTTTTTTTTATAGCAGACAAAACGAGTTACTGTAAGTTGCCCTAATAAGAGACACATCGCCGTACTCTGGCTGCAGCGGTAGGACAGGATCTCTCGCTGCCGAGCGTGGTTGTGTTCATGCTCGGTCGGCAGCGAGGATGTATGGAATATTGTGTGCGAGGAGGTCGTCTCGCAGAAGGAGGCGGCGGAGGAGACGACTAGTGTGTACGCAACTGTACGGAATCTTGAGGCCGCGAATAATATTCGCTAGATGTTTGATTTTTGGTAATAAATGATATAATTTTAATCGATTATCTATTACTATAATAAAACTTTAGCAAGACCAAATCTGTACATTCAATATTTTTAGAAAATTATAATACTATATTAATTGCGGAATGGTATATGGTACGTATGTACAGAATTACATTTAAGTCGGTTTATAATTTTTACGAAACTGTAAATATGTAGGTATGATTAGTATTTTATAGCGTCACAGGAGTTTTTAGTGGTTAAGAGTTCCACATAACCCTCGCGATGTTCCCCGGCTGTCTGTCTGTCTTTCTGTCCCTGTGAACACGCATCATGCTGAAAGTACTGAACCGATTTCAACGAAACTTGTTCTCCAGGATAACGAAAGACAAAAAAATGTAGTTAATGTAACTAGACTTTATTGCTACATCGTAGTATAAGAGCCAGCAACGTTGGAAGAACGAGAATTTTAGAAATGCTGGTTCTTTAATATGAAGATATATTATGCCCTTCCAAACAGGATTCAGGAAACCTGATAATCGGTTAACGTTGTGTTTTTTAATGCGCATCACACCTTTACGTGTCAAAATTTTGATTTATAAATAATTTAGGGACATTTTTTTCAGTAACTTTTAAACGCTATTAAAAACATGAATTTATCACTGTCCAACATTTTTTTATTGACAATAATGTGTCCGATGATATTCTTTATAAATGAAATAATTCAGTCCAAACCATTTTATTTTTTCCAATTCAAAGAACATATTTCATTTTATTAACCATTATGATATTGAGATTTCACCGTAAACATTGAAAAACTACGATAAACGTAGACATATGACTTGGGCCTGACGCCATCTTGAATACATGTTTCTATAACAGGTGCTTCCACAGTTATCGCAATATTTATCATACAGCCAGTGTTGCGCTAATCTATAGCTAAGTTATTCTATACATATTATTTTTTAATTTACCCTCTTTTATGATTCAAGAGGAAGGTTTATATGTATAATACCTTTATATTATAGTACGGGAAAGGCGAAAAATTCAGAGATTTGTAATGTGATGTCGTAACAATCATATTTTTGTGCGATTAAACCGCAAGCTAAACCTTACGAGATAAATCAAATTAATGTACTACGGAATTGTATACCTTAAATATTATTATAAATCACTCCAGACTGCTCCATATTAGTATCTATATTACACCCGTGCGAAGCGGCGGCGGGTCGCTAGTAATAATATAAAATGGTAAAATAAACACAAACCAACAATAATGACCAATAATGCAATTCTACCAAAAAGGGGAAGTTCTTGTTTCATTGTTTTTCTTTATTTATAATTCGACCTGTATAATTTCTATATAACATATTGTTACATGCACAGAGAAATTAATTTATAATGAAATTGTAATGTTTTTGCTCATATCTTTGTAATACAATGGAGTGTGAAAAAGTTTTAATACAAGTCGAAAATAGTTATGATATCATTCAGTGTTTATATCATTATTTATTTTATGAATATATATTTTATCATTTAATTTACAATCTAACTCTATCAACTTGATATTTTATAAAGTAAACTATACTGTCTATATAATAAACGTCTACAAAAAAGGCAAAGGAACTTCGTTCCAACCGGGGGTTCATAGACCTTTCAACCTTTTTGTTTCATTACCGCCAATATATGTAGGTTAGTATTTATCTTAATCGAACCCGGTAGATGATATTACGAACGGGTTCTAGGCTTATTTTAAAAGATATCTCACATACCATCTGGGTACATGTTTGAGTGAGCCCCTTGATAGTTTGGATTTACATTTGGAAACGGTAGATGTGGCTGCAATCGGGTTTTAGGTTTGTTAAAAGTTTTTGCGTTTATAAATACAATTGAAACCGGTGATAACCGATTTGGTGCAGACGAAGTACAGGTCAGCTAGTAAGCAAGAAATTAGACAAAATATTAAATTTTGTTACATTTCTACAGATAAAAAGCATCCCTGCCTCTGCCTGCTACGTTAGTACTGTATTGTAGGAGACAGTTACAAATATTGTAAACATGTAAGATTTACAATTAAAGTGACCATAAATATTTAGACATTATAGCTTATACAGTTAATTGAGAACATTTATGCATATTCTTCTATTCTATGCTTTTAATGTGTGTGTATGTAAAAAAAGGATGTAGAAAAAGATAATGAGTGTGTGCGTGTATAACATCGAGTGTGCGTGTATGACATAATGTCTAAAGTATTAGAATGAAGTTAGTTGTGTGCTAATGAGTCGTTTCGTGTGAGAATTAGTCTCTTTTTAATTGTCTTTAATTGAGTATTTCCACCTCAATCGGAGTTCGTGATTGTAATCTTGCAAACCTAAGCCTAGCCTATTAATTTTAATTATATCACTAACGTGATCCCTGTTTCATGTTAAGTAAAAGATTTTCAATCCTCTCATAGTCATATTGAAGAGATAACGTTTGTGAGATCCACGGCATTGGAAGGAAAAAGAGAAAAGGTGAACTGAGGTGATAAGTTAGGCATATGTACCTAGTAGAGAAATCCGTAGTACTCTGGTTCATCCTAAGTTGAATGCTATTTGCTAAGTTTGCGCCTAATGTTCTAAAATATTTGTTGGTTTCATTCAATTATGCCATAGGAGAATCTTCATTTCTTATAAGCGGACTGGGAGTAGACACTTGTTTATTGAGGTTACAATAGTCCTTAATAAACATACAGATATTTTTTTGAATTTCCAGTATTTTGATTGATTTTATTCAGATAGTAATTTCGTTTCAGTATTTTAATTAATTTATTGCATACATTTCTATAAAATATATATCTTGCTTTTAATTCTAAATTTGTGGGGGTTGTTGTTGTAATCTATTTCTTTTCCGAATGCACCTAACGTTTTTTTTTGTGTATATTGTAATGTAGGGCTGTTTTGTATTTTTGTCTGCATGACAAAGATGAAACGTTCTGAGGCCAAGCTAACATCTAGGAGATCATATTTTTTGTCTATTTTCTTATGCTAATTATATTTTAATAATTTCGATATTAACAATGGATTTATTTTGTAGTCTCTTCTTATGGAACACAATTACTTTTTCAATAAAAAGTAAAATAGGGCAATGGTCAATTACTTCAATAAAAACTATTCTCTGGTGGGGACTATCAATATTCACCATCAAATGGTCAATGCGTGTATTAGTTGATAGTTTGATGTACATTTTTTTGTGTCGATGAATGTGGCATTTAGGCTTTTAAGAATAAAACAAACAAGGAGATATTTTTAAATCTCACAACGGTAGCCCGTTTCACATGCCGCAGTGTATTCAAAAGATGCAAAAATAATACCCGAAAAAGCAATTTAACGGTCGGAGTATCTTACTTTCGCTTAATACATGTTGAATAAGTTATATTTTAAGCTTTAAACTAACTAATAATATCAAATTTTGAACAAAATTACCGATTTTAAACCTGTGATACAAATGTTTGGCCTCACCAGACACAAACACGCACAATAATGGGAAAACGTACTTTATTCATTACGCGTTAAGGTTGAATTCACACTAAATGTTGTTTATGTTATCTTTTCTTTACTGAGGTGAGTAATTTATTACTTTGCTCGTTTTATCGTAAGTATTAGATAATATTGTGAACATTTCTGATTTTATTACAAGGTGTTATGGTTGTAATTAGGTTGAACTTAAAACAGTTTTAACGCTTTTTTTCTCCTTTTCTTAGTAAACAAATAGCTACACATAAGTGTATATTTACGCGGACGGCTTTTAGCTTCGATCTGTACGTGACCATTTATATAGTTATTGTTGATCGAAGGTAAAAAAACAATGATTTTTCATAACCAATTAAGTTTTTTTTTATTGTAGCACAGCAAAGTGACTGCACTGTGCCTGACGGTGAGCACAGTGCTATCCAAAAACCGGATTATCATGCGGTTTTCACCAATGAATAAAGTGATTAATGAGGAACGTTTTGGTATATAATTTGTCAAGGATTTTTTTTTATAATCAGGGCGGGACAACGTCTGCCGGGTCCGCTAGTATATACTATATATATATGTATGTATATACATATATAAGAAGATATAATAAGAACGTAAACGTAACGTGTCTGTACTTTTTAGACTTTTGTGAATAAATTTCTGCAGGTGTCTTAAAATAAGTAATGAAATACATTTCAATCATTTTTAGAAATTACTGTCTGTCTATCTGTTTGTTTGAACACGCGTCACTGCTAAGATTCTGCGTTCAGGATAAAACCTTACCAAGAATATAAAGCATACCCTCGAGTAACATTTAGTCTTGGTTTCATTAAAATCTGTTCACTCTATTAAAAGTTATTGTAATTGTAATGACGACGCGACTTAAGTACGAGAGATAAGTAGATAAGTAAATGGACTTAATATATTTATAAATCAAAATTTTGACCTGTAAAGGTGTGATGCGCATTAAAAAATACAACATTAACCGGCTATCAGGTATCCTGAATCCTGTTTGGAAGGGCATAATATATTTTCATATTAAAGACCAGCTTTTCTAAAATTGTCTTTCTTCCAACGTAGCTGGCTCTTGTACTAAGGTGTGGCAAAAGTCTAGTTACATTAACCACAATTATTGTTTTTCGATATTCTGGGGAACTCCTTCCATTTTATGGGACAAAAAATATCGTAGATGTTACCTTGTAATATTAGGTATCACAGTGTCATGTTTCGTCAAAATTAGTTCAGTACTTTCAGAATGATACGTGTTCACAGGGACAGAAAAACAAACAGTCAGACAGACAAAAAATGTAAAAGGATTATTTTTAGCTTCTATATTGATAACAAAGTCTACCCCGATCAAAATTTTCAAATAATATTTAATGTACAGATTTGGCTTTGTTACAGTTTTATTATAGCATAGATAGATACTTGATTGGTCTGCATTGAGTGATCGATTAAATAACAAGGATGTCATACGTATACCTATATAACTGCCGCCACCAACGTCAGCCTCGTCATAGGTATATAAAAGATTAAAATGGTTCGTTTGGGTTATTTTTAGGTGTTCGGTAACCATATACTATTTATTTTTAAGGTACACAATCCGTAAGGCATCGTGTTGATGTATCTCATATAGTTTTGCTAGCGTCAGCAATGCAAACGCCCGAAATGTATGTATTGCCAGTCTTTTATTAGGTACAAAGATTTTCTGCAGGTACACCATATAAGTAGAATATACATTTTTTTTTATATCATAGGAGGCAAACGGACAAGTGGGTCACCTGATGTTAAGTGATCACCTCCGTCCATAGACACCAGCAACACCAGGGGTATCACAAATGCGTTTCCAGCCTGTGTTTGGTAGCAGGGGAAAGGAGTAAGGAGAGGGGGGTGAGGGGAGGTGGGCCTCCGGCGCTCTCACTGACCCAACGAAACACAACGATGCATGCACTGTTACTTCACGTCGGTTTTTCTGTGAGAGAGTGGTAGTGCCCCGGGCGAGCCGACCCATACGTGCTGAAATCAACGTGGCTCTACCACCTTCTTCTATATTATCATTACACGTCATAAAACAAAGTCTTCTGCTACGTCTGTGTGTTTATCTGTTTGCGATAAACTCAAAAATTACTCAACAAATTTTCATGCGGTTTCGCGGTTTCACCAGTAGATAGAGTGATTCGCGAGGAACGTTTAGGTATATAATTTGTCTACGTTTTTTTAATTATCAGAAGGGACAACGACCGCCGCGCCCGCTCTAGTAGGTGTATATGAATGAACCTTTAGAGAAAAAAATCTGTAAACAATAGTGTAATGAAATCTGTTGTGTAGTTTACGAAATACCGTGTATCGATTATTGAAAAACAGTAAAAGTTGTGCATGGTTTCTTCTAATACGTTTTTTATTCGTTTTTTTACATTTTCTGAGAATCTTACTTCATAAATGACGATATTAACGATGTGCTCTAAGCTGGTAAACACGCTAAACCTAAAGAGGGGGGTGGCTCTCGAGTGCAGATACAGGAACGCATGATCGATGCTGGGTTTGACAACCTTTGAGCTTGAGAGTGGTTGTTAACGAAGCGAACTCAGAAAAATTCCTACCACGATTCTATGATTTCATAACGATGGTTTTCCTTCCCCTAAAACTCCAACTCAGTTTCAAGGATTTCATCCTATGTCGGTTCAGCCGTTGTTCGAACACGATAACCACCACTCTATCTGGGGGTTGATGTTACCCGCGTCCGCAGGAAGTGTACCTCTCATTCCCCTGCACGTGCTCTCCGGATGCTGCTAAAGAGTTACAAGTTTATGTCCACTGCGCTGTTCCACATAAATTGAACCTCGCAGCGACAAATAGAGAAATCAAGCAATCAACGATTATGAAAGATGGATAATCTATACGATCAAATAAACTGAACTATCATCGCTATTAATTTCACCATTACATTAACACGTATTTCTGTTACAAAGCCGCAATGGTCACGTTAATATTCCGACCTGAAGGTAGACAAATCGCACTGCACTCAGTCCGTAAAAGTACCCTTAGAAATCTTGCTCGGACCTCTGATAAGAGTGCAGATTTGTTTGAGATCTGGTATAGAGAACCAAAGGCTACAGTTACACGAGGTAGACGCGCGCTTATTTGCTACTTTGTTAAAAAAGTTGTTGATATTTGTATCCATCAAAATTTATTAGCAGTAAACATTGAAGCCAATGATGGTTCAGTGGTTAGCATATTTGAATTCTGTGTCAATGAACGTGATTTCGAATGCTTGCGAATGAACTGGAGTGTCGGTGAAGGAAAACATCGTGATGCAAACATAGGTAGGACATATTCTAAGTGTGCCTGCTTAGCCACCAACCTCGAGTTGAACCGACGTGAGGATCAGACCCGCTCCATGTTTAGCATGATTACCATCTTAGACCACATCACCAGTTAATGCTTGCGAATGAACTGGAGTGTCGGTGAAGGAAAATATCGTGATGCAAACATAGGTAGGACATATTCTAAGTATACCTGCTTAGCCACCAACCTCGAGTTGAACCGACGTGAGGATCAGACCCGCTCCATGTTTAGCATGATTACCATCTTAGACCACATCACCAGTTAATGCTTGCGAATGAACTGGAGTGTCGGTGAAGGAAAACATCGTGATGCAAACATAGGTAGGACATATTCTAAGTGTGCCTGCTTAGCCACCAACCTCGAGTTGAACCGACGTGAGGATCAGACCCGCTCCATGTTTAGCATGATTACCATCTTAGACCACATCATCAGTTAATGCTTGCGAATGAACTGGAGTGTCGGTGAAGGAAAACATCGTGATGCAAACATAGGTAGGACATATTCTAAGTGTGCCTGCTTAGCCACCAACCTCGAGTTGTCGTGATATTTTGCGTAGATGATTTCAGAGGTACAGAAAAGTACGTAGAGTACCTTTCATCCAGAAAAAATGTACTGTTCTAGAGGGACAGGTCCATTCTACAAATACACAAGCGAAACCGCCACGAAAAGCTAGTATTATACATACATCTCATTTGACCTATAAATAATGTTATTTCACATAATTTTTGCATGTTTATTTATTCAAGTTTTTTCGCGATTTTTAATTTCTTCCTTTGCTTTAAATGTTTGCTTTAAAACGGTAAAAAAAAACAAAAATTTTATCTTTAGATAGCCCAAAGAAGTATAACTTCTTACGTGCTGCATAAATAACTACACACAGTACATACTTTTTTTCATGCTAATAACTAGCAAAAAACAATTATAAGAGTTCAGTTTACATTTTGGAAGCCAAGTGCCCATACAATTAAAAATATGATTTAATTATTGTATAAGTACTGATGATACGTACCAACCAACCAACCAACAATATTTAGAAATGGAAAAAACTTTGTAGACCGTTAGCAGTGTGTCCCGCGCCTCCTCAGCCGCCGCTCTATATTTCCCCAATGATTAAAGCTTGCAGTCTCTTCAAACCACTCCATTATGCGAACACTGGAATCATGAAACTGTACACGGAATACTACTACCTAACACCAACACTTACTAACCGTTCACGTTCATTTTACACGAGTCTGGGAAACGCGGACGGAAATGTGTACGTGCATATCGAGTGCAGGGGCTCGGTTCGCCTTCATAATTATTTAACTTAATGATACACTACACCTTTCTTGGCGTAAATGATTTCTTTGTGGTGTGCGTGCGAGTGGGAACGATATATATAGTCGGGGAGGTGCGAGTGGGACGCAGTCGAGGGTGGTGCCTCCGCGTCGGTAATGCAGGCTCTCTGATTATAATATTTCGCTCTTCAGTTTGAAAGCGGTCGCTTTTTAATCTTGTTTACTTATGTATTCGCGGTCTAGCTACTACTATGTATTCATTTAATGAAGTTTTACAACGTACTTCTTATATTCACGCTATTTATAAATAAAAGGGTAAGGCAGAGAATCGTGAACGCAAATGATCATAAGTTCCATCTTCTCATATCTATACGGAAGCATCTCTTCTGCTCTCTGGTTTGGTTCTGGTTAATAACCCGGTAAAGGAAATATGAAATCTTGAATAAAATGAGTAACATTTTACTGGCAAAAATCTAAAGTACCTTCTTCTTTCGTCTGTTCTTTTAAAAATATTTTAATAATGTGAGAAACCTATTAACATAGGTAGGTATATGATTTACTGAATATGGCATATATGTATAAATCAATAAACCTTATATAAGCATATATTTACATACACATGGGAATAGTAAATAACGTGGATCACGTGATGACGAGATGAAATTGGCAGAGTCGATATTTCGGCGAAAAGTTTTTTAATCTTGTTTACTTATGTATTCGCGGTCTAGCTACTGCTATGTATTCATTTAATGAAGTTTTACAACGTACTTCTTATATTCACGCTATTTATAAATAAAAGGGTAAGGCAGAGAATCGTGAACGCAAATGATCATAAGTTCCATCTTCTCATATCTATACGGAAGCATCTCTTCTGCTCTCTGGTTTGGTTCTGGTTAATAACCCGGTAAAGGAAATATGAAATCTTGAATAAAATGAGTAACATTTTACTGGCAAAAATCTAAAGTACCTTCTTCTTTCGTCTGTTCTTTTAAAAATGTTTTATTAAATGTGAGAAACCTATGAACATAGGTAGGTATATGATTTACTGAATATGTCATATACGTATAAATCAATAAACCTTATATAGGCATATATTTACATACATATGGCAATAGTAAATAACGTGGATCACCTGATGACGAGATGAAATTGGCAGAGTCCATAGATATTTCGTCGAAAAGCATCTCAAAGTACTCTAAGTGTTCTCACCAGAAATTCGGCTCCTCTAGGTGCCTGACAATACGTGCACAGGTCTAAGAGTACGGTCACTAAATAATTATTGTAACTGACACCGCTACTTAATAAAACGTCAAATAGGACAAAATTGCATCCGAGCGCGGCGCAGTGACAAATTTGAGGCACTATGAGTTCCAAAATGTTCAACGACTACTCTACCTAAATATATAAAACACCCACTTGAATTAAATTTCTCATTATTTAAAAACATTACTCAATCATCTGCCTTATAACGGATGAACAATGTAGTTATGTTTTTTTTATGTGTATACAAATATAAAAGAATCAAGTGGAAGAAAGGAAAATAATATGTTTATCGCCACAACACTTGCCTCAGACACGTCTTCGGCGTTCACTTGTTCTCGTTGCTTTCCCACACCACTCCCACACAAACGTTACTTCTTTGTTAGCCCTTCGGTGTCGTTTTGTTAACACACAGAACTTAATGATAGTTGTAATGAGCCAAGAATTCTTCCTTTACTGTAAGTTCAAGACACCAAATTTTTGTTTGCGTCTGTCGACAAAAGTGCGGTTCGGCGTCTAAACGTACTGTTTTTGAATAATCTTAGAAATTACTTTTGATGATAATGATTCGAATTAAGGAATTATTATTTATTTTTTTAAGGCGGGTTTTAGATATAATATACTTTCAAATATATAAAGACAGTGCTGTAAAAGCTGTAGCGATACTATTTGCCGACAGACATGGCTTCATGAACGATTTTCAGTGAATAATCACGAGTCTTATTGTATTTGCAATCTGTTTATTTACAACGTAACATAGTATTGTAGTATAGTATTGTTCTATTTTCGAATCGAACTTTGTCGGACAATACAATAGTGCTATTGTATAAACACAGTAAAGAAATCTCCAAGCATGCAGTTTGAAATATAATTAATGTTTAAATTCACAACTGGTCAAGTGGCGAGAATACATATGTTTGTACGTGTTTATGTAATTAAATGTGATAAAATAACATTCTTGCTGCTCTAACAAATTAAATAGTTGGTTGTGGTTTAATTTTCAAAGTTGCTTGTTTGCTAAAAATCAATACTATTAAATTAAATAGATTTAAGTTATAATAAAGTCAATATTTTGTTGAATACCGTTAATAATGTTTGTTTTTGAAACGGACTGTAGGAAATAATTATTATCTACGCAAAGTATATAGTAAGCAAGCAGCAGGTAGCAAAGGTGATAGAAAATTTGTTAAAATTTTGTTATACGGCTTAGTGACCCAATTCCAATCCAAACCAAATCCATTCTGGAAATTGTTTTCCAAAGTTAAACTCATTAGGTTAACTGACGTTGATTGATGCAATCTCTGAAGTAAGTAATCAATCTCAGGCATCTACAATATAAGTGAGTGAGGATTTTTCTTTGACAACGAGATATACATGAGACACGATGACGAGATGCCTCGGTACTTTTTTTCCGAATTGACTACGCTATTTGCGTACTAGGCTTTCACAGCTTCACCGGATTACTAAGGCAATTGCTTAAGGCACTTTGCTGCTTGGCAGAGTGGCCAAACTTCGGTTTGGGCTGTTGTTTTGAATACAAGACCGCGAATCTGCCAAGGTAAACTAAGGTAGCTATCGTGTATAGCTATACATGTAGCACATGTATACTGGCATGTCAGCCTCACAAATTCAAACGAGTATTTCGTGTCTGACAACTAGGCTAATCTAAACTAACTTAGTTCGAAAAACGGCGCGGCTCTATTCACTAATAAAGCAAATAACAATACCTAAGCTATTTTGTGAGTCAACCAAAATAGTCCGAAAATACTTATAGGAAAGTACAGCTGGCAGTATGTTAATTTAAAAATAGCAAGTAAATATGAAGCGAGATGCCTCCTTTTTGGCTTAAATATTTTAAATAAATACATAAGTTTGTGCATTTATTACTACACTAACAACAACACACGAGTTCATATGCGTTTATCATAATATAACTCTTAATAAAAATATAACAGTCTATAGGTATCCGGCAGATTAATATATTATTATTTCGTCTAAACAGATTCACAAACGTTATTTCTTTGTTATATTATTGTATGTTGATAAAAGCTACTGCCTATTAGGTTATATTTTGTACCTGATTTTTTTTACAACTACATTATGAAAGATTTTCTCATATGATTTCACTGCCTTAAAGTCTATACTAAATTATAACGAACACAAAAGTTTAATAATAAAGCGAAATTGAATGATTTTAAGCGTTTAGTGTTTGGAGTTCGTAGCTCTCAGAGTTCGTCAGTTAGGTATTTTCTAAACGCTAACATCAGCTCTTGTTATTATATAGGTAATTTAGTATTTATTAGTAACCACTCGCGACTTCATCTCTGTTTGTGTTTTTATAAATGTATGATAAATCATATTCGTGTAACTGTATCGGTGTATGCAGCGCCGAGACACCTCGCGTATGGCAGGAATTCTTCTATTATAATTTCTTGTTATATATTGGGCAATTTAAACAAAACAACAGCAATTACTCAAACATCCATTCATCCTCACACATTATTTCATTTATTTTTATAATTTTGAATTAAAATTCGGATAATGTAAGAAACGGGGGCAGCCCTTCGGTGTCGTTTTGTTAACACACAGAACTAAATTTTTATTTGCGTCTGTCGACAAAAGCGCGGTTCGGCGTCTAAACGTACTGTTTTTGAATAATCTTAGAAATTACCTTTGATGATAATGATTCGATTTAAGGAATTATTATTTATTTTTTTAAGGCGGGTTTTAGATATAATATACTTTCAAATATATAAAGACAGTGCTGTAAAAGCTGTAGCGATACTATTTGCCGACAGACATGGCTTCATGAACGATTTTCAGTGAATAATCACGAGTCTTATTGTATTTGCAATCTGTTTATTTACAACGTAACATAGTATTGTAGTATAGTATTGTTCTATTTTCGAATCGAACTTTGTCGGACAATACAATAGTGCTATTGTATAAACACAGTAAAGAAATCTCCAAGCATGCAGTTTGAAATATAATTGTTGTTTAAATTCACAACTGGTCAAGTGGCGAGAATACATATGTTTGTACGTGTTTATGTAATTAAATGTGATAAAATAACAATCTTACAGCTCTTACAAATTAAATAGTTGGTTGTGGTTTAATTTTCAAAGTTGCTTGTTTGCTAAAAATCAATACTTGTACAGTAAATGAATAATCAAATTAAATAGATTTAAGTTATAATAAAGTCAATATTTTGTTGAATACCGTTAATAATGTTTGTTTTTGAAACGGACTGTAGGAAATAATTATTATCTACGCAAAGTATATAGTAAGCAAGCAGCAGGTAGCAAAGGTGATAGAAAATTTGTTAAAACTTTGTTATACGGCTTAGTGACCCAATTCCAATCCAAACCAAATCCATTCTGGAAATTGTTTTCCAAAGTTAAACTCATTAGGTTAACTGACGTTGATTGATGCAATCTCTGAAGTAATAAAAATTATAGTGATGATACAAATTTCACTTAAGCGGTGTCGCGATGTGAGTATTGTTATGAAATGTGTCGAATTGGTTAGAAGTATATAATTTCGATACTCAGTTAAACGTTCCATTTGTATTGATTTATAGGAAGTCTACTATAAGAACTATTAACCTTTTTAATACAAGACTTACGACACGTTATAAGAGTATAAAAGCAACGTCAATCAAAATTATAAAGATTTGATTCTTTATGTACGTTAGTGGCGCAATCAATTTAGGCACTGATCTAATATGGTAAAAGAGTGTGGGATCACAGCCTCATCTGAGTATAACTAATTTCATACATATATAATACAGTATAATTTACTGTTTATTTTTTAATACATAATATAACATACATTTTAA
>MU164295.1:144168-160857 GCA_015888305.1 Antheraea pernyi | reverse complement strand
ATTGCATTACGATATTAGAGAGGGTGTAAAAGGGTGCGCTGGTTCTTTCACTGAGCATTCGGAATTCAATTATTTAGCAAAAGAAATTTGATGCGATTCAACGAACAAACGCGTGCGTGGCGCCCTCTGCCACACCCTCCACCACCCCGGACTTATTATATTAACATCGTCTGCTAGACATAATATATTATTTTCATATAATATTGTATCTGGCTAGAATATTAGAAACATTTCAACTGACACGTACAAAATACTGTACCAATATTTCTACAAAAATAAATGGCCTTACCTACAAACAGACTATGTCGGGATCACCACGACCACCCAACTGAAGCTATAATATAAACAAAGAAGAACATATTTCCTACTTCAACTGGTTTCAAAGTAACATTTGTCAGTGTAAGGGTTTTATTTTCAGCAATATACCTATTATGGAATTGTTCTGTAGATATCATTCTGATATATACCTACCAACTATATTACTGTAAAGTTTATTAAAAAATTGGTCAGTATTTTTAGCATGAGAGAGTAACAAACATTCGTCCATCCTCAGAAACTTTCGAATTCATAATATGAATAAGATAATAAAATATACCCAGTACTTATTCATTTTGTGCTGGTGTTTTTAGATGTGTGTACAACTTTTTGTGGATGAATCGTGTTTAATGTTATGTAATAATAGTAAATCTTACTTAAGTATACTTCGGAGATCTTAATGTAACTCGAAATTCACGTTTCGTATTATCATTTCGAATTTGATCTGACAAAACTCACAAAAAGCTAAACAATATTCATAATACCTAATTCCACAACTCAGCTGTACCTACAACATGTCATGTGGAAATCGCCGATAATTATAACATGACATTATTAAATACAAACACAACTAATAGATTAAATAGATGCATTTATTCACAAAAATAAAAATGTACTTCCTACGTGTACTGTAGCGCACATGTCAGTTCCAGATGTATTTACATTGTAGCTATGAGGTAGCAGAATATGTTTCAGAATGCAATTATCATATGCAATTGATATTAAACCGTTATTGTTATTCCTTCCATCTGTTCGGTCGCACCTTGTAGCAATAAATCCCTTAGGAATAAACTCTCTATCCTGCAAAGACTACTCTAGTCGAGTCCCCATTACTGCATAGATATAAATTATACGTGGATGCTAAGAGAGAGTTAAATAACTAGATAGTTTTTATATACACATATCCAAGTACATTGGTCGATCGCAAAAATTTGTAAAGTAAGCCAGATTTTGAGATTTATTACCATGTGCGTGGTGGTCATGGTTCCATCGGTCACAGATAATAAAATCTCCATCAGGTTTTTGATTTAGGCATGCTATTCTCACAAAGCGACGCTATGGGAGTTGTTACATCTGATCTTTGGTGAAGCCTTAATGTTGATGGATATTGTAAGATTGTGTAAGCAATCTCGCAGTCCCAGACTTGTGTACAGTTTGCGGAATATTGTGAATTTACATACAAAACTAGAATGTTTATGTGAGCGGAGTCTCGCGACTCGCCTCTCCACTAGGGAGTAAACATTTTTCACAGTCGGAGGGATTGCCGTTTGAATTATTCATGCAGGTCCCGGAGACGAGTTTGGCTCGTTACACCGACATCCACTAGTTCACCGTCTTTAATACGCAAACGTTATAATGTTTAAATGAACTGAATATTCCGAACGAGAGAGTAAATATTTCATTTGGAGAATTACATTTGTAAAGTTTGTTTTATTACATATGTATTAGTTATGTGTTTATTGTAGCTCGGCAAAATGACTGTACCTACTGTATTGTTAAGAACTTTAATATGATTCGTCAACTTTTGCTTGAGCAGAAATGTAACACGACAGCTGTGCCAACAAACAGGCAGCGACTCATCTGATATTAAATGGTTATCCTCGCCAGTCATCTATTGCAAGACCAGGGGTTCTGTTTTAATTCCTTTTCGGAAAACCCCATGCCATAACTCTGGGGGAACACCGTACCAGATAACACAATGTTACCGTGCGCATAGTGAAGCTTCTAGAGAACCTTACGGCTGTCGGCATTCTGTTGGGCTTTAGGTTATGTGGAAGAGCAACCAGCCATTGGCGTGGGGTGTGAGCTAGGAACGGCGATGAGGGCACCATATCAAAAATTACTTCAAAGCACCCTCCGTTATATATGCGGCAAAGCATACATAGATACCTAATATCTCTGCGAAAATGTAATCTCTCTAGAGCACATGTTAATGCAGGATTGTCAACAATGCGAATAGTTCTTCTTTGCACAGAGTGAAAAGGAGAAAGCTGGCAGGGAGGAGCACCAGTCCAAATGTGTGAGTTACTCTATATGAGTACGTACATGCGCCTTATAAAGCACAAATCGTTGCTTTAATAGTAGACAGTTAAGATGTGGTCGTCATTATTGCATATAGTATATGCTCCCGTTAGTTTCGCTGGCGAAAATTCTTCCTTTAAACTATACTAATTAAACAAATGTTAAGAGTCTGTTTGTGTCTTATAAATGTGGTTTTCTTTTTTTAATAACCTCCGTTATATCTATACTATATATACTATAATATTATAAAGAGGTAAAGTTTGTGAGTTTGTTAAGTTGTAGGGGATAATCTCAAGAACTACTGATCTGATTTAAAATTTTCAGTTTTATATAGCTCATTTATCGAGGAAGGTTATAGGCTATATATCATCACGCTAAGACCAATAGGAGCGGAGCACTAATGAAGAATGATTCAAAATCGGGGTTTTTTCTTTTGAGAGCTTCCGATTCATGTTAGCATTGCCCAAAATAACTATTCCACGCGGAGGAAGTCACGGGCAGAGGCTAGTTAGTAATATATATATTACGAGCAAGATTAGGGCGAATTCTATAGATTGAAAAAAGATGGGAAGAATTGGTATTCATCATATCATACAAAAGCGAACTACATAATATATATCTATAAAATATATGTTTTGAATATATCATGCACTCTACAAAGTATTGTTTAGAAGAGTCCATAGTCATTCGATGGATGCAAGTTAGCGCAAGCTCCAAATTATTACAGAAAGCTGCCCTAACCGTCTTTACTTAATATGATTACAGGTTATGGAGGATTTTCCCGGAGGCGCCCTTACAGTTGACAGATCGTGTGTGATAGTGAAAATAGATTATTATTTAGTTAGAATTACTGTTGTAAATATGAAAACCATATAATCAGTGTAAGGGGTGGGTAACCCTATCACAAAGTTATTTCAAATTTACAACTACATGTCTATGTCCGAACAAACAACGAGTTTGGACACGAACTTGAATTTTATACACGACATTTATACACAGCGTTTTAAATAATAAATATTCAAAAACATTACACTTCTTTTTTGGGCAATCTGTGAGTAGTACATAACGGGCGAACATAAAACCTATCTAGCGTTACCCACTAAGATATCACTTTACTTGGAAGTATATTTAGTTTAAAAGCTTTTATAGTAATTGTCTGCGGGAGGATGAAGGAAATATGAGTGTTGTCCTCCGCCTCCGAGTCCGCCCTCTCACCCGCGCCCGCCCTACACACACTCATAGAATAACAGCACTACCTATATATTTTAATTCTTATAATTATTTTTGACATCTCTTAAAGTAATATTATTTGTCAAGATTCACCCTCCATAGAAACCGCAAGAACCGACATGATCATATCGTCTAACCTGTCTGAACTATGACTATGATAACTTTATTAATTAAAATTAAGAACAAGACATGTTTTTACTATATAGAAATAAAAAAATGTAAAGCTCGCACATAGCAGATATTCGATACATAACGTGAACTGCAAAATGTGTGCCGGGACACTGATGTACATGTATACATGTAGTATGATACAAGTTAACTAGATATGTACGTTTTATTCTATTATAAGTACATATCTCTAAATAATTACATTAACGTAATTACACTGAAGTCATCGGGTTTACCGCTAATCATTTGGAAACTCACTTCTATAGTAACCATGCCTTAGTAAGGTTTCACCGCTGACCGAATAAATCTATTCGTTATTTGGTTTACACTGCTGTCAGAGAGTAATGAATAATATCATGAAAACGCTTAATTGAAAAAATGCAGATTTCACTCGCTATGAAAACCCTTATAATTTAATATAAGAAGTCCTTATAATTTGTGTAGTTTGATACGAACAAAATAAAAATATTTGTTACTTAGCTATCGACGAAAGGCACCTTCCATTCCCTTATAGATCATGCTAATAATTAATTATGTTTACAACAATTACTCATATAATTGTTATAAAATGATCTTGAAGTCGGGAAATGAGTATTGTGAGTGCTTCCACTACTTCCACCGCTACACAACACAAGACTCATTATTATTTTTTTGCCGGTACAAAATGACGCTTGAAGGACCCCATGTCATAGGAAGGAGGAAACACACTGGCCGGGAGACTGTTCCACAGCTTCACGGTACGGCAAAGATAAGATGTTGCGAACTTTTTAGTTCGTGCCCAAATAGGATTTACCGTAAAACTGTGGCTGGAATTGACTTCTCTCTGTGCATCCACTAAAAACGTAACGTTGTAACGTATAATGTATTCGAAATATATATATATATATGTTAAAAAGATGTAGCCGATCAACTTTCTTGCCGGTTCTTCTCGATGACTTCTTGTTTTTCAAACCACTGGTAATTTGGACGTTCATAAACGCCTTATTAGGGCCTACACTTCTATTTGTACGTAATGTTTGTATTCTATGTAGTATTGTAAAGGCACTAACGGTAATAGCAGAGAGTGCGCCAGTCGCCGAGCTCTCCGTCGATCGTTTCATTACATTTAGTTGGATTTGTTGTCCAATAAACCTGTCGCGATCATTGTAATTAATTTAATACTATTTATTTACTCGAAGTCGTTCACATCGAACCTTTTTATTTGTTCTCGATAGTTTTTATCGTGTTACAGGTTAACCTTTAAATATAGTTGACAGTTATCTGCTGTCCTGTCAATTTTGAGCATACAGATATTTATCACATTCATTATAATATTTCTTCTACTGCAATCTTTGATTTATGATGGAGTACTCAGTGTTCAATGCGAATTTACAGTGTGTGACCACTAGAGTTGCTTCACATATATGTCATCTTTTTCATGTTATGTGGTCATATGTTGATAATGATGATAAATTATTTATCTTCGGGAAAAGGCCTTTGGCTCTGCAGTGGGTCACTTAAAGGTTGATGATGATAACGAATAACACTGTGATGAAATTTCGTTGTAGAAATATAGAACTTCTGTGCAAAATCTATATCTCGTCACCCAGAGCCTGATATAATGCAATATCTGGTACATATGTTTTGGGGTGTGTTCAATACAATATGTATGTGATAAATTAAACGCTGTCTTTGCAATCGAGACTTTTAATAATGGACTTGTATGTTAAGGAAAAATATATGTCAGTCTGTCACATCGAATAAGTCATCTTTTCAAAAAGGCCAGTGTGCATAGACACTTTTAAATGGCCAGTTCGCTACATATAGAACAGAAACTATACGTTTACTGTCACGCGCTGACCGCTGGTTCATGACGTTATGGTCGTCCCATGTCTTAGCAAAACCACGAATAGTATCTTAGGTAATAGTGATAGGTTTTACATTAAATTAGCGATTTGCCGGACTGTAAATTTAAGTGGCATGTCAAGCGGGTTTTAGTGTCGAAAGGCTATTATAGAGTGGATCAATATGTGAACGATGGTGATGTCTGGAATTGACTTCTCTCTGTGCATCCACTAAAAACGTAACGTTGTAACGTATAATGTATTCGAAATATATATATATATATGTTAAAAAGATGTAGCCGATCAACTTTCTTGCCGGTTCTTCTCGATGACTTCTTGTTTTTCAAACCACTGGTAATTTGGACGTTCATAAACGCCTTATTAGGGCCTAAATTGAATAAAGTATTTTTGATTTCATTTGATTTATTGTATTGATTATGCATACATAATTGTATGAAATGAAATGAGATGTAAAACAAGTTATAGTTCTTTATATATACAAGGTACATATTACGTATCATATTCAAACAAATGTATCCTATTAATATTGTAAACGAGAGAGTTTGTGAGAATATGAGTAAATTACTGTTTGTTACTTTTTCTCGCAAAAACTATTGAACAGATTTACATAATATTACATATATTAGGTACACATATGCTATTTGCACATTTTGCGAAAATCCATCAAGAAGTACTTGAGTGGACGTTATGTTGCCCTTCAACCTGCAAATAATTGGCCGACGTCTCACTGCAACAAAAAAATTTTTGTTTTACACTAACTTCAAGTTCAACTGTCTTTTTTGTTTCAGTTATAATAATACCCTGTTCTTTTTTGTTATTAACCTCTTCAGATACATGTAGCGTAAATAAAATCAAACGTTTTTTTATGAAATATATAGACTATATTTTAGAAATATATTGTTAAAATTATCAAAAATATAATTATAAGTTTTGTAAATTAGAAAACAATCCTGTCATCACAGAGCTATTTCGGCGTACTCTGCGTTTTTGCATTTGCATCTTTAGAGTTATATGAAAACAATCTGTGGTGAGGATGGTGGTGGGTGTTCTTCAACTATTTTAAAAAAGCACAGTGCCGTATATCTGCCTTTTGTGTAGCAACAATTATTAGCAAATTAGTGAACCATAAATGCAATAAAACTGTAGGTATACTATATTTACAATGCATATTTTATGGTATCAAATTAATAATCATTAAAATCCTAGAACTTTTATCGCTTCTGATATTTAAAGTACATAAGTCTTATTTGCAGGTTTACGTTTTTACCGTACGTATGTATTAACTCTTAGAATAATTTATATAAATCATATGTTCACATAACGTTCATTATGGGACGTATTGCTAACGAACGAGTTGAGGAACGAGAGTACATAGCGACCATGTCCGAGAGCCAGACACTGTTTCATAATGTACCGCTGAAATATTTTGACGGCTATGCTCTCAACTCCATGTAATCAGTGTGTAATTAGCTAATTTATATTAAAACATATCTAAAGCTTTAATGTAGATAATTTATCAAATTTTTACAAGCATTATATATATATAGATATATATATACAATTATATATACAACATCTATTTGTACATCGTATACCTATTTGAAAAACATTATAGCTACGTTCATTTTGACGGTTACACGTGAGAGGAAATAGTTCCAGACATCAAAATTATTCAAATATTGAACCACCCTATAATAAACCTTCCCTTTTGTGTTTTCTTATAAGTAAGATATACATACATATATACGAATGTGTTATATGTGTAAAACATGTAATTATATCGTATACAATAATGTATCTTATACCCGTGTACCGTCTACATACCAAATTTCGACAATTCCCGTCCAATAGTTTTTGCGTAAATCCCGAACAAACGACAGACAGATAGACAAAACTTTTAAAAAACCATGGAAATGAGTTCTTTCATTGGTTTAAATTAAATTAAATTTAAATCCCTCCCAGAGTATTTTTTCTTTAAAATATTTCATGTACAGATTTCATCCCGTTAGCCTTTTATTATATGTATAGATAATCGCAACCTTCTTTATTATCATTCTATTTTACAGAATTAAACGTTTAAGCATAATGTCACCTGATGGTTCTTCGATGATCTGATAGTGCTTACCGACGACGCCCTAAAATAACTGAATCAAATATCCAATTATAACAAAAGAAAATTGGTTACTCTATTTAACTATATGATTAAATAAATAAACCTGCTGTTAAATGAACATTTAGTCTAAGATTATTATACTTTGATACCTATAAAATGCTCTACAAAAAAACGTACTCTTTCACCGTTAGCAGTACCGTTATTTCCTATTTCAAAAGTCTTAGATTTATTTTCTGGTCTGAAACTGTGCTAGTTTTCAGACTTTTAATACTTAGATTAGGTTATATTTGTATAATAGCACTAAATGAATGTGTGTCATTTATGACCGCAATATTGGTTAACGTACGCTAGCAGATAATAATACAAATGTAATTTATGATTTGCCAACGACTAACGATATTTTATCATATTTTATATGAGTTATCAACATACTATTTCTCTACAAGTCAAGGTATTCTAAAAATTAACTAATATCAGAAAATAAGTGTTCTAATTTTATCAATGACTATAATGCGGCTGGTTTTATTGACTGTTTTATCGAATTAATCGATATAAGTAGTCATGGCCGAAATAAAACTTCTAAAGAATGTTGTGTTCATTTTAACATTATCTCTTAGATTAATTCAGCAGCCAGCTGCTGTACTACATTTGAAACAAAAATGGCCGGGTACATAAGACATTCTTTGTCTATAGGTAACGATGCAGTTCCGCGTAGTAATGATGTCCTCCCGGTAATGATACTAGCACCCCTTCCTCATCCCATCCTCTCACCAGCAACGTCTCTACCCCGTGCTCCACCTACCCCCTCCATAAAACAATGACATTACTGATGGACTAGGAGCTGACAACTTTATTACTTACACTATGTGATAAAGTCATCTAGTCTCTGATTGTCAATATCTATTGCTGACTCCGTTACAATCGTGTACTTATTTATTACTCGCTCTCTCGTGACGATTAAGCTCCTGGTATAATTATTGTACAAAAGAAGTATATTGCAGGTATGAGTGTAAAGCTTGTCTTTTTACCCGCGCTGGTTGTGGATGAACGTGTGCACTAAAAATCAGACTTTTAATGCCCCTTAAAGGTAATAAAAACTGCGCGCTAATGAAGGTGGTTTGGGCGACTATAGGATAACTATGCTATAGGATAACCAGATTAGTGCATGACATCCTAACTTCCTTACTTTGCAGCTCTTCTCGCTATTGTAGGTATCTTTTAGTATGTGGCTTATTTTCGTTACCACCACACGTCCTATAACGTAACGTATTATAGTAACTGCTTAATCTATTTTGAACTGAGTATGTGTGTTAATTTGAGTATAGGCATAATATATGGCGTGTAGAAAATGAAGTGTGGCTCTGCAAATCAAGTAAACACTTAAGCCATAGTGTTTTATATAGTTTGATGATAATGATGCAGACGCGGTGGTGAGGCTCCGGCTGAAGCGGAGCGGAGTCTAATGAAAAGCGTTTTGTAATATCCGGGAGTGAACAGGGACTGCAAACAAAGCGAGGGGATTATTTTTAACGGGTTCTCATTACTCCTCTTATGTACATCGTCAAAAATATATGTATGTGTTTTATACGAAGTCGACAATGTGATGGTAATTGAATTTATCGTCTACTACATTTCCAGAACAATAGTGACCGTCTTGAAGTAGTTATTATACTCTCTTGATGATCACAAAAATGTTTGGATATAGAGTTAACGTAATAATTATAAATGTGATTCAGCCAATAACAAACTGCTGCGCATGTTACGTTGTTGCTCTCAGGTGATTCTAACTACTTTCGGTGTTTTTAAAAGTACACACATGTCAATTTTTACACATGTTTATATATTTAACAATATAATATTATTACTAGTTCAATTAAGTATGGAAGGGGTATTATAGTAAAATGAAATAATAGGCGTAATAATTGTTTCTCTTGTCTTACAAGTGAGGAACAAAAGACTTCAACGCACTTACCACATGTTCATTTGCTGGATGTGCAGCTTTATACACTTATATTTATTTAGTGTAAACATGCTACTGAAACACGCGTACCTATATGCAATATATTATTATATATGTAACTATTCCTAAGGCTTCATTATAAGAAAAAAATTGTATGTGAAATAATAATTATAGAAATACAAATGAATACCGTAGATATAGAAAGATTGTTTAAATATTTGTCGTTGACATATTTTTCATTTAACTATTATTTCTATAGAATTTAAATTACTACAAAAACATCTACCCCGGGATTTATCTTATATCTATTTCATAAGATTATTGTTTATTAATGTTATTGTCTAATAGATTTTATAAAAAATATACGTGTATATAAACCAAAGAACAACTTGTATTACAAAAACATAATTATTTCTTTGAGCACCCGTTCACGATCTCTAACGTCTAGAAATATATAAAAGATTCTGAAATTATACTTACAAATAATAACGACCGTCCAATTTTCAAAGTTCTCATTTGTGATATCGAAGTGCGGCTTTGATGTCGCAGTCTTCGTTAGCGGAGCTGCGGGGAGTGCGGGGAGTGCGGGAGGGTGCGAGCAGCGCCGCTGCGGGTTCTATTGAAACACGAGCTCCGGAACGAAATAATATGGAAATGCAAAATGAGAAAACATCAGAGAGATCAGTCTACTCCAAATGGATAACAATACTCCTTTTGTAAATATTCAGGAAAATATATTTTATTTTTCCGGGCACAAAGAATAATTAAATTTACGAGTTTAGTAGTTCACGGATGTAAATATTTATTTTTTGTTGTAAGTTAAGCTTTGAACACAATCTCACCGCGTGTTATACGCAAGTGTACACGAATAATACATACCAATTAGTGAGTAAACGCGGAAATTGGATTCGACTCGATGTATTTTAACAGATTCAAAAGGGAAAACAACGTTGTCTTAAGTTTTTTATACTACTGAGGCTTCTACCGGTATATGGTATCTGCCTTCAATCTTTGTTGTTATGGTAAAGCTGATTTTAGGCCTGGATCTCAAGACAAGGTGCGGTCTCATAGGAATCGTTGCTAGTCGATTGGTTCTTAGCATGAGGGTTGATGTAATAAGGAAATGGTAACTGCATAGGTACTACTTCGATATATTGATATTCGAAATACTGCATAATACTTTATTTTAATTTATATATTTTTATTTATGTAATTTATAAGTATTTTCTGCATGTTACAGGATGGCAAAATGTATTAGAATCACAATGTGCATAATATTTATTCAAATATTTATTATATTTGCAATGATAAAGTCCTGAGGGACTACAAGTTTTGTGGAAACCTTGAGTCGTGAATACGCTATTATTTATTGAGAATTAATAACTGACTCATAATTACTAGTCACCCAGAAATAGTTGCGTACAATGTGACATTACCTAGTTCGGCCATAAGTTCTGTTAGAAATGAAAATGCATTTTTTTAATAAACTAATGTAATTCTGAGTCTGGAGATCTGTAGTTCAGGTCTTTGAACCTTTTTCAGACTCCTGATCTCACATTAATTTGCACTATAAATTTACTGTTCTGTAAAATGTATACTATTTCTTTTTTTGTTCACCAACAATATTGTATAGTTGTAAGAATGTAATTGTGAGGTCAAATAAATAAAATTATTTATATTATTAAAATTTAAACCTACATATTTATTAGTCTCCGCAAAAAAATAAAAAAAATTATATTCAAAATAGTGGCCATTTTAAGATTCATTTGGCCATCTTTGGCTTTTATACAGGCCTTTAATCTGTTTAGCCACGAATCTAAGGATTTACGCACTGTTTTCAAGGGAAATTTCGTCACTGCTCGCTCCAAAGATTTGTCGCCGTGTCGTTTAGAGCAGGCCTCTAAAACTGACCATAATTTGAAGTCTAAAGGGTTGAGGTCTGGGCTAGATGAGAGCCAGTCTTCAGCTCTTATAAAGTCCGGAACGTTGGTTTCAAGCCAGGCTTGGGTAGTTCGTGCCTTGTGAGCAGGTGCAGAGTCCTGCTGGAAAGTCCACGGTATATTTTTAAAAAGTGTATTGCTGAGTGGTTTCACAACATGTTCCAAGACTGTATCTTGATACGCTTTGGCTGAAGTTTTCACTCCTTTTTCACAAAAATATAGTTTCGTGACTCCTTGATAAGACACGCCCCACCAAACCGTCACTGACGCAGGATGACGACTACGTTGTACCTTTCCAACTACTTAAGCAGCTTCTTTAGAACTGTGAGCGTACACTTTCTCATTTGGCTTATTGTAGTGTTCTTCAATCGTGAAAATTTTTTCATTAGTAAAGAGGATATTTCTGTGTTTTTCACCTGCGTATCGTGACAGAAGGCGTTTTGATCGATCCACTCTCTGTAATTGTAAAGATTGATTTAGATTTAGGGCATGCCCTGTATATCGACGACAAGCACTGAGCTTCAGGTTTTGTTTTATAATATGAGACAGAGTCCTAGCAGGAATCTTCAATTCTCGCGATAAGATTTTTTGCTTCCTAATAGGATTTCGACGAATTCAGGATTTAACAGCATCAACAGCCTTTGTAGTTCTAACAGCACGCGGCCGACCCGATCTTTTCTGGTCTCCGACAGAGGAAGTGTTGTTATATCTGTTGATAGTAAGATATACGAACACACGGCTGATACCAAGCTTTTGAAGTGTCTGGAATATGACCGACGGCTCCATACCCCCTTTGTGCAAGGCGATTACTGCAATCATATTTTCTTTAACACCACATTCCATATTGTAATTTGATAATGAACACGAAAAAATATGTGAAATGGCACAAAATACCGAAAGAGGTTTTAAAAATAATATACGTGTTCCAAATTCAAAATAATTAAAAAGTTGAAAAAAGAAAAGTTTTTATGTAACAGTATTTATGGCCAGACTAGTTATAATATTTTTATTGATATTTAGTAAAAATACAAGAAATAATTTTACAAAACTATGTTGAATTGAATTGTCTAATAGATTTCCAATACAGTACTTGTACTGAAATAAGAAAATATTTTCATTAAAATTTGTCTAATAAAATTAAAACAATGTTTTATAATTTTTTGAATCGGAGTTGGAATAAGCTGTATAGTAAATTTACAAAATTAAATGTTATTATTGCCATATCATTGTGCGTAGGAAATTCCAACGCTCTTTAGTAAAATTATTATAGATTTTTTTATATTGTGTTAGGTACCGGGAAGAGAAATTAAACGATGGTGTAACAATATAAATAACCCGTTTTACATTAATAATCATTGGTACTTAGATATATACGGAATTACGACAATACAAAAAAACATACCATGAGACCCTATATGAAGCGGTGGGAAAGCGTTGGTACAGTATTTTCAGTTAGTATCGTTGTGGTATATTGTCCATTGTGTCGTGTGCAGAGAAGCATGCGATGCGCCCTGGCTCGACTCGATGCGTGTTCGTGCGTTGAGCACTACATACGGTACATGTATAAGGTCACTAAAGAACGTTTAGAAATCGATAAACCAATATTTATTAAGGGTATGATATATATGTAAGGATATGATAAGATAATAAACGATTAGTGATAATGTCATCGAACACTGTGCCAATAGAAATATATACAAATTTTAAAATAGGCTATTGTTTAAAAAACCCCGGATTAAATCACAGCACGATGATCGAGCATTTTCATATTTTTTTGTTGTTTTACACCATCGTTTAATAATAACCTCATCTGATATTAAATGATGATGTTCCCGAAAATAGTAGGCAACGAGTCCAGTCCTGAAAGAGTGGCTCTTAAATACAGCTGCTGAACTACGCCTGTGCATGCTCGATGATAGACTTTTAACCTCATTTCGCAAAAATTATCCGTATTTCCTAGTTCGTGTGCATATCATACTCAAATTGAAAATCTGAATTCAATCCATGTATTCGTGCCATTGTAGAATCAATCTCTTATTGTGATTATTTTAGACTTTTTCGTCATCTAACATTGGCTGAGATTGTAATTAAACGGTAACGTTTAAGTTAAAAATAGTTAAAAATTGAATGGAAGAAACATTATTAAATTCTTATTTGTAAAAGAAATGTCTAAGAATACAATTTTAATATCACTACAATTGTAAATACAAATTCTCTTTCATAACTGCTCAATGTATTCGGCCTTGAAGAAATGCAACGTAATATACTTCAGCGGAAAATGATTTGTTGAACCAGTGAGAGAGCACTGAGAGCTCGAATCAAAAATAACGGACCTATGCTTGAGCCGATGCCGAGGGGGGCCTAATCTGGTGTGCGGGAGCGAAATTTACCCCCAGACCACAGCGGCGTGATATGTAGTTATGCGGGTGTCGGTGTGATCGATTGTTCGTTGCCGTTATTTTATCGGGAGGATCTCTAAATATGTGTCGCGGACGTCTTTTGTAGCGCGCAGCGTTGGGTACGGTTTTGTATTTTGCGGCGGATACCACTAACGCCCTGGGAAACATAAAACCTTCTCCGTGACAAAAACACTATTTAGTCCGCTGAAGCTGTGAAAGCCCGTTAGGCCAATAGCGTATAGTCAGTGCAAAAAAAAACAAAAACATTCAGTTGTGTCATCTGCATGGTTATTCGTCTAACAGTGTTAGAGTGTATCAATCTCATATGTACGAACATTTATTTTTATATATACAGACTGGTTGAGATCCACTACTTCGTCTGCGTTGTTTATTATTTTAATAATATATTTTATTTACAGTGTAAAAAAATTAAAGCAAAAATATACTATGCTTAAACAATGTTAGCCGTTTACTTCTCCTGTTCTGCGTATGAGCACTATACCGCTTGCCCTTCTTATCCATTGCAACAAAATACACAAGATAATAGTAAAAAAGAGCATCTTTGTTTTATATAAATATTTTTATAGATTTGTCTAGTATTAATCTAGTATTGTAAAATCTCATAAGATGTTATGTCGGTAGTTAAATATAACATAGTTTGTAAAGGTATTTTGTAAAATAAACCAGTTGTCTTTAGAATATCAATGAATGATGTTTTATTTATCACTTATAAAACATAACTCATGGGGTACCTGTAACTTTACGTAGAACGCGGTTCTGGAGAACCTGCAACTTATGACGGATACGTATTGGCGTATGGGCAAAAATAAGACAACTATATGTCATAATAGGACGAATACATGTCTAATACAAGGTGAGCTTGTATCTCAGGGCCTTGTCAAGGGTGTAGAGAAGAACATTTGTAAAAACAAAAGATATGCTGTTTCTGAGGGATATATTCAATCTACATTAACACGAGTATCTCCGCGACAAAGAGCTATCACTTTTATAATTGTGTATGTGTCTTACGAAATGGTTATAGATTATTTTATTCAATTTGTTTGTCAATATAAATCATCTCATAAACTTCAAAGAGTAACAATTGTATTAAAAGACAAAATAGTTATGTAAAAATCACGTGTTTGGAATTCGTAGGTCGACGTGACGGTAGTGGAGTAGCGCGGGACCGATTTGCGATTTCCTAAAGAGTGCTCGCACCCAGAAGCACCCTCCACGTAACCGTTCCTCTACCTCTCCCCGCGCATCCCGCTCCCCCCTGACGAATACATGTCTAATACAAGGTGAGCTTGTATCTCAGGGCCTTGTCAAGGGTGTAGAGAAGAACGTTTGTAAAAACAAAAGATATGCTGTTTCTGAGGGATATATTAAATCTACATTAACACGAGTATCGCCGCGACAAAGAGCTATCACTTTTATAATTGTGTATGTGTTTTACGAAATGGTTATAGATTATTTTATTTTATTTGTTTGTGAATATAAATCGTCTCATAAACATCAAAGAGTAACAATTATATTAAACAACAAAATAGTTACGTAAAAATCATGTGTTTGAGAGGACCTAGGATCCACGTTGTCTACCCCTATATCAATGTTGATGTCACCAACAATAATGAGATTGTTAATTGCTGAATGTTTACATAGCAAGTCATCTAATGAAGTAATAAAATCATCAACATTACGTTCCCCGGGAGGTCTATAAATTGCTATAATAGAAATATCATTACTTGGGCTAAGCAATAAACAATTAGCATTCAACAGTTCCGGTTCCATCACTTTCATACAATAATTTTTAACCCGTTTTACATTAATAATCATTGGTTGCAGCACTTAGGTATATACGGAATTATGACAATACAAAAAACATACCATGAGACCCTATATAAAGCGGTGGGAAAGCGTTGTTACAGTATTTTCAGTTAGTATCGTTGTGGTATATTGTCCATTGTGTCGTGTGCATATCATACTCAAATTGAAAATCTGAATTCAATCCATGTGTTCGTGCCATTGTAGAATCAATCTCTTTAGATTTCGCTTGTGATTATTTTAGACTTTTTCGCCATCTAACACCGGCTGAGATTGTAATTAAACGGTAACGTAGATATAGTTAAAAGTTGAATGGATGAAATATTAAATTAAATTCTTATTTGTAAAAGAAATGTCTAAGAATACAATTTTAATATCACTATAATTGTAAATACAAATTCTCTTTCATAACTGCTCAATGTATTCGGCCTTGAAGAATTGCAACGTAATATACTTCAGCGGAAAATGATTTGTTGAACCAGTGAGAGAGCACTGAGAGCTCGAATCAAAAATAAAAGCCAATCGAGTGCATCTGGAGATACGTCTTCTCTCTCTTTACGTTCGACGCGAGGTATCTGAAGAGTTGACAACTGAAGGGCGACCTAATGGTCTGTCGCGGCATAGCGCCCCACCTCTCCTCTCCCGTGAACATCGAACTGCAAAACGTATTCTTTTCCTACTCAGGAACTTTATACAAATTGCAAAGTACTATCTGTTCGTAAACTGTTGTTCTTCATGTTACCCTCAAGAAGCATGCTCAGATGGTATAATGACATTTGCACAAAGCGTAGATATGATCAAGTATGTCCTAGTCAGCCCAGAGGAACAGAACTGGATGGTCGCCGTTAGCATTATTTAAGCCCTATAATATATA
>MU164295.1:118160-130935 GCA_015888305.1 Antheraea pernyi | reverse complement strand
TGCAAATCGATGGGTACGCGCGACGGTTGAGAGAAAAGCAAAAGAGCCTCGTTCTTACTGGGTTCGGACTCAAAACGGTCTATACAGACGAAATAGACAACATATTCTCAAATCGCCAATAAAAAAGAACTACGACTATCTGACTGAGCAACCAACGACCACAGAATCATCATCTGATCAGCCGGTTCGTTGTACTCGATCAGGTAGAATTGTACAAACGCCAGATCGCTGGCATTACTAATTCCTAATATCTCTCAACTTGTGTAAAATTTCTGTGTCTATAATGTCATATTATTGTTACTACTTTATAAAAGGGAATGAGTAGATAATAGTAAAAAAGAGCATCTTTGTTTTATATAAATATTTTTATAGATTTGTCTAGTATTAATCTAGTATTGTAAAATCTCATAAGATGTTATGTCGGTAGTTAAATATAACATAGTTTGTAAAGGTATTTTGTAAAATAAACCAGTTGTCTTTAGAATATCAATGAATGATGTTTTATTTATCACTTATAAAACATAACTCATGGGGTACCTGTAACTTTACGTAGAACGCGGTTCTGGAGAACCTGCAACTTATGACGGATACGTATTGGCGTATGGGCAAAAATAAGACAACTATATGTCATAATAGGACGAATACATGTCTAATACAAGGTGAGCTTGTATCTCAGGGCCTTGTCAAGGGTGTAGAGAAGAACATTTGTAAAAACAAAAGATATGCTGTTTCTGAGGGATATATTCAATCTACATTAACACGAGTATCTCCGCGACAAAGAGCTATCACTTTTATAATTGTGTATGTGTCTTACGAAATGGTTATAGATTATTTTATTCAATTTGTTTGTCAATATAAATCATCTCATAAACTTCAAAGAGTAACAATTGTATTAAAAGACAAAATAGTTATGTAAAAATCACGTGTTTGGAATTCGTAGGTCGACGTGACGGTAGTGGAGTAGCGCGGGACCGATTTGCGATTTCCTAAAGAGTGCTCGCACCCAGAAGCACCCTCCACGTAACCGTTCCTCTACCTCTCCCCGCGCATCCCGCTCCCCCCTGCCCATCCCCCCGCAGCTCCGATCCCCCTCTATACTCCACAGAGTATCACTGAAGGAGATGAAAATTTTCTTTGATCGTTTGCCGACGCATTCTCTTCAAGCATCAGGATTCAGGGACCTCGCGCTTTACTTTCAATACATCCGAGTACCTATTTCATAGTGAACAGATTGCTATCTAGATTACTAAGCACGGACATAACAATGAATAACTTACTCATGTCCGAACTGATTGAAATGAAAATAAGTAATTCAGTTATCCATTTACTTGTACAATGCTAAGTGTTGTACAATAAGTGATTTATTTGCAATATGCTTTGTTCTTTCATGCTGCTTCTTCACCTACAGGACTATATTCTGAAACAAAAATGGCAAATGTCAAACAAAAAATGTCAAAAGAAAATGCAGCCTTTAATATAACGCCATGATAACTTCAAAAAGTTATTTGAAAACAATTAATCTTAAATATTATCTTATTTTCTTATTATTTTATATTACTATTGTGCAAAATATTTGCTATCTGCATTTTTTTCTAAAGAGTACCGGTAAATGAAGCCCCGATAGCGGCAGCAAGGGCGGGAGCGGGCGAGGGCGGCTGAGCTCGTCACGCCACCAGATTGCCAATAAGCCGACAATCATTGAGTTACGCTGAGACCCGAAACTCGCGGGCCCCTCACACGCACTCTACGCATTTATTTTTCAATTTCGTAATTGTACTATTAAAATATATGGTGAAATAGATTGCTGCGGCCTCAAACAGTATAAGTTACATGTAGATAGGCTTGTTGATGCTTTCAAACCGTTTACACTCAAGTGTTATCTGTAAACAACTTTACTATCATGTGAATGTATACATGTCAATAACATTTAAGCATCTGTTATGTATTGGAACTAATCTCCAAAATGCTTGAAACTATTTTGACGAGAATTTTATTGCCGAAGAGAAATCCTTTCAGAATAACGTCTAATAGACACTAAGTTATGGTAAAATAGAATAGAAGTAACTTAAAGTCAGTAAAACGATTGCAGCTAGTAATTAAGAAGCAATAGCGAAAATGAAAAAGACGACCTGTAATTAATCATCTAAAGCTAGTGAATAATATTTGTGCCAGAGGTGCCTATCCCATAATTTCACTGTTAAACGTTATAATTATAGTGTGATGATCACATAATTGATAATGAAGGTTTCAATATTTAATTAAAAGTTTCCTTATGCTGTATTTATAATGAAAACGTTAAGAAAAATAATATAAATACAAAGTTGTTTAGAAAACATTTAAGTTTTCTATCTATTTATCTAAATCATATCCAAGGCTTTTTGTTGAAGTTTAATATACTATAATATGTTTCTTCTTGCATCCATTTCAACAATTATCATGTGTATTAAGTTACACAAATCATTTGCAAACTGTTATAGACAGATATGACATGTTTTATTGTGAAATTTATCGTCGAAATCAAGTCACGTATGCGTCGCGAGCTGACAGCAGTAAAGGGGCGTCATGTTGCAGAGACATGGCTCTGACACGTTGTTGTGTGTGCGGACAATGCTTACAATAATATTACCTTGTTATTTACATAATAATTCTCTAACAATGGTCGACACCTTCATAATCGCTTATAACGAATATAATCATGTGTTTTTTCAAGGGTTCGCGTGACGTTCATTGTTCGACAAATTATATATTTAAAGGTAATAATATTGAATTATGGTAAATAAGGGAGGTGAGGTGAGGGTGCGCGGGTGTGGGGCAGATGGTCCTGTTTTTTATGTTTGTTTGACGCGAGAATTAAAAGGTGTCACCGAATGTTCGAGAGCGGGACGCGACGTGTCACTGATTATATTATAATCCAACCGATATATCGTTTAGTTTAATTTTTACATTTATTTCAACTGAAAACGAAAACGTCATAAAAACGTCAAGTATTTTCGAAACTCATTTTCTCCCTACCGCACATATTTTACTATAAAGTGAAGATAAGCTGACTTGCGAATGAAAGCTTCTTAGGAAGAAAAATTTTAGTTAATTCTGCTACACTCAAAAGTAATAATTTTTTTATTAAAATCAAGTCATCTGAAGGCATTTATGGAACTAAAATCCAATCTATAGTCGCAAATATACGCATAAAAGACACAGAATATATTTTTAATGGCCTCAATGTAACACTTTTTTTTAATTTTAACATACATACTTTTGTCGCAAATATACGCATAAAAGACACAGAATATATTTTTAATGGCCTCAATGTAACACTTTTTTTTTAATTTTAACATACATACTTTTTTGTTACACTATACATAAATATGTCGTGGTGGTCTAGTGGTGTGACCGGTGGAATATCAACTCGATGAATATTTCGAAATTCGCATAAATTTACTAATTGAACTTGGTAACACAATCGGCTGAGATAACAAAACATCGTGAGGAAAACTGATTTCTGAGTAATGTTCTTGAAATTTGTGAAAATTTTATTTGTAAAAGCGTGCAAGCAATACATTTCGAGAAACTTTTTGTTTTGTACATTCATTCGAAATGATGCATTGGTAGACAGTTTATGTTACAGAGTTCATCGAAACATTTCTTTATTTAACTAAAGGCTTAATAAAGTAATACTAAAATGAATAGTTTAAGTTATAGAGGTTGCGTATTTTAAGTAACAGAGGTTATGGGCACTGATGGGAAGGGAGCCGATATATTTTTTAAATATACCTATAGGATTTTACTTTATCAAGGTTTGTGTTATCGAGGTTCTACTGCAGTAGCATAGTACCTAGTTGTGCAAATATTTTATTAAATATACGCGTCCTCCGGCTCGTAGCGAGGCTACAGCGCGGCACAGCGCAGGGTTTGCTACGACTCTAATCTGCCGCTACGATTCTACCGTATATTTTGACCAAAAGAATTACTGAACTCGTGTGTACGTTTTTAATATGTACCAGTGTAATATAATATTCATTCCGTTTCAAAGATAATTAATATTTGATACTATATACTCGTAATTAGAGTTTGAGTTTAAAAAAACAATCCTGTGTAAGATCCAACAAATATATAAAATGATTATATTGTTAGCTATTCCAATAGTTTTATCTATCTAAGGATGTGTAACGGTACACAAGTCGCTGTGATTTCAGGTATTCTTTATTCCGTCAATAGAATGTTTTTTTACATAACTTTTGTTTGAGAATACGTAGGTTCCTATTGATTGTTAATTCTTTGTGTTTTTGTTATCGAAGAAAGTATTTTGACAACATCGTCTGCGGATGTTTAGCAAAAGCATTGAATGTGATCTAAGAGCAATCAATACCCTTTCAAAACTCGTAAAGGATCGACGAAACAAAGCATTGCGCGTAGTGTCATGTCGCACAGTTTTCGGTTAGCTCGTACGTTTTTATGTATGATATTGAACACCTGTCAATTAGCGAGCTGTGAGAGCGCAGTGCGGCCGCTCCTCATCTGTCACAGAGCTCACAATGTCCAACACAATCGTTACAATATCAACAATAGAGGTACCCTTATTAATACAATTAAAGACAGTCGACGGTCAATTCCGTCGGTTTGTCATTGTATTGGCAGCTGGCGGGTGCGGCTGTATCGAGCAGGTACGCGGTCCCTTTCCATTGTTCTCGTGTTATCAGTGTTCAGTGTGAGATGCGATGACATTTTGAATTGGTCACTGCCGAGTGTCGAGTCATCGCACCGTATCGCGGTGAGTATGCTTTGGGAGACTACAATGCTCCTTAACACGTAATATAGAATTTTGCGTTCGTAATGGTAGATTTTTAAAATGAACACATCTCTCTCATAATGATCAATTGTTTTAGTATATTTCTGTACTATCGATTATAAACAAATTCAAAAAAATCTCAAATACGTACTTGATGGGTTGATTGAGTTTAAGAAAGAAACTTTAAGATAGAAAGGCTTTAGTGGAGATTTCCTTCCTCATATCTAGTTCTATCATCACGGCTTAGCGCTAAAATATTAGACTTTATATTCATAACAGTACTTGTAGAGATTGCAACATTTCTGCGTATTCTTATACATTTTAATATTATAGTAAGAGTCTAATCTGTTAGTGAATATCTACAAAAATAAGACTAGTACCTAAGTAAATTCCAATTGAAATAGAATGTACTATGAGCGCATTAGTATTATTTGGAGTGATTAAATTAATGTGTGTTGTTGTTCACAAGTTTGTTGGCTCCGAGTTTACATACCTACTCGTATACCTATGTCATGTTGTTTTGTCTGTACAGTAATGTGAGAATGATATTTGTTGTGAACAGAGTCCATTGTAGTCCGCGAGTCGCAAGCGTTCGCCGCCGCCGAGTGAGTCCCGCGCTGTCACAACACAGCACAACACAACACAGCGCCGCCTCAAGAGAACGTCACTACAAATCCCACAACAATACATTAGCAGAGTCGCATCATTGTTAATGCGAACATTTCACAGGAATAGTTCACGTAAACATTACACTTGTCGGTTGTTCATTCATTTTAGATTCATCTTAGAAATCGCACCCGGTTTTGTTTGTTTTTTTTTTTTAATCTAATACTTAATAGGATTTTGTCACTTTATGTGTGAGATAATATAAAAATGTTGCTCCATGTCAGGCGCGGTATGTAAAAGTTCGTGTTATTTGATTTTATCTTTTTTATTTCACTATGAAAGGGACTGTACAATATAATATGTAGCTTAGGGTGTCGTTATTTATTAAGTTAGCTTTTTTAACTTGGGTATCGTTAGTTTATAACCTAAAAACATTTAAGATAAAAAGTTCCAATGTCGTTTAACCATGCCAAAACTTTACTTTTCCCATTCAATTAACAAGGGTTTTTCACTGTTTAGAGATAAATTATTAACTTGCTTGTTTTATCGAATAACTTATCAAGTATTATTAATTTCCCGTGTATATATATTGATTGAGTAAAATTTAATGAAGTAATTAATATAATTGAAATTTAATTATAAACATTATTTTTACCGTTTTTTTTTAATTCGACCTTATCAATAGATAAAAATTAAGTCCCATATCAAAAATTCTCTATCCCCAGTCAAAAAAGTTTGGTAAATAACGGACAGCCTAATGTATCTTACTGCACTTAATATATTTATTTGTTAGGATTGTTATAAATAAAAGAAATTTATGTCACATTTTCGTAGTCCGGTGAAGCTGTTAAAACCTTGCTAGGCCAATAGCGGAGTCAGTTCGAAAAATTACCGGTCCGATTTGAGAATTATTTTTCGGTTTTAGATAGCTTAAGGAATTAGCTTAGGAAGGCTTTAGGCTATATATCATCACGCTAAGATCAACAGGAGCGGAGCATCAATGAAGAATGTTTCAAAATCAGGCTGTTTTTTCCTTTTAGCTGCGTGTTAGCATTATATACGTTGCCATGGTAACGTGGTAACTTTCTATCGCAAACATTTTCAAAGTTTATTTTGTGTTCCTATTCAAAAAGTTTATTCTACGTTAGTTTTGTTTCCAATTTTTTATCTATTACGTATTATAAAAATATAGTGTGTATATGTAAAATTAAAATAACAACTTTTTGGCGAATGGATATAGCTACAAATAACATTTTTTTTAATTTTCTATATTTCGTCGGTATTTTTATATTATTATATTTTGTCTGTTTTTTTGTTTGTTCCGGGTAATCTCCAAAACGACTCAACGTATTTTAACGGCAAATTTACTGGCAGATAACCCAAATTATAATGGTTGATATATTCTATTTTATTTGTCCGTGGCTTCGTCCGCATTGCTATTTCCAAAATGGGTGGACCAATTTTCACGAGATGTAAACTGGTAGATAGCAGACCTCATAAAAAGTAATTTAGGTTTTTTATTCGCCTTCGGCCGCAGTGAAATATATAATAGTGGAATGCTTGAACTTATTTTCACGGAACTTTCACTAGCAGATAACTCACAATATAAGAAGTAACTTAGACTATTTTATTTTGTTAGCCAAGACTTCGTCTACAGTGCTATCTCCAAATCGATTGGACCGATTTTCAATATATTTTTATAGGCAGATGACTAACTAATGAGCTATTTTATTTTAAGCTAGCGGGCTCGGCAGACATTGTCCTGCCCTGATAATAAAAAAAACCTTCCCCATTAAACTACCTACTGGTGAAAACGGCATGTAAATACGTTCTGTAGTTTTTGACTTTATCGCGAACAGATAAACAGACAGACCAGAGAAATTTGTTTTACACCATGTAGTGATGAACAGTGTTGTTGTTACCTGTGCATTCGTCCGTGTGAAATTGATCAAAAATAATTTATGTACTGTAAATAAGCGCATGAGACGTGCGCTGTACTTGACTCCAAGAATAAATATATATAATTGAAAGTCATATATTTGTATATAATAAATTATATTATCTATTATTAGAGCACTAAGGGTGGTATATAGTAGGTTAAAGTTTCAGGTATGTTGCTGATGATAAATCCCATCCCATTCGATATACTATTAGTATTCAAATATTTAATGTACACGTTACATGTTATAGTAGATGGCGTGCGTGTCGTAGTTACAAATGTTTTGGAAAAAGTATTTCTGTTATGTACACAACTACTTACAATTTTATATTTCTTTAATAGATTTTAAAAAACCGCGTGCGGAGCCGTTTTTAACAGCTAGTAGTACCGTATTTATAAAATCATAATCAGTACATTTATTTGCATAAACGCGGAAAAACGTATTTCCATTTAGTAGATCAGTATACCAAGCTAAAATATACAAGTAATATACATAATTTAAGTTATTATATTCGTATCCCTTTGCGCCAAAGTCAAAGTTAACGTGTACAGAAAATGTAGAGCAATACGATTAATAAATAATTACTAATACGTATGTTTCTATTTCTGTAAATTGTCATCTCGTGGTACAAATGATAAAGTTAATTCTTAGGTAATAACAGTAAGAGTATAAAACTAAGGGAGCAGATATCCGTTACTGATGTTAAATCGAACATCATCGCAAGCTGTAGGCAGTGACGAGATCAGTCGTAAAATGATTATATAAATTCTAGAAGAAGTTCTACCTATACTCTGTCATATTTTCAATTTTTCCTTGACGAGTGGCGTTTTTCCAACTGCCTGGAAAGATGCTTATATCATACCTATTCCTAAAAAATCTAATCCTGTGCTGTTCTCAGAGTATCGTTCTGTTTCTATATTACCATTTCTCGCTAAAGTTCTAGAACGACTTGTTTATAAGCAGTTGAACTCATTTCTTTGCAAAAATAATCTTCTTAATCCTTTTCCTTAATCCGGTCAGGTATGGAGCGCGGACAATTAACGATCCTTGCTTTGCTCGATTTTAGTAACGTTTGTTAGTAGCGTTTGATGTTCTACTTGGTGTGCTAAACTCACTTAATGTATCTGTAATAGCTAATGACTGGTTTCGAAGTTATCTAACTGGTCGTCGACAACGTATTCATGTCGACGAAACTGTTTCTTCCTTATCAGCCACTTCTACTGGTATGCCACATGGTGGTGTGTTATCTCCATTACATTTCGGAATCTTCATAAATTCTATATCCAACAATTTACTTTCTTCTTACCATTTATATGCTGATGATTTACAAATTTATTCACAGGCTTCCCTCGACAACCTGTCACAAGTTATCGATACTATTAACAGTGACCTGACACGCATTAGTGGATGGAGTAAAGCCTATGGTCTCAGAATGAATCCTAATAAAACCCAAATCATAATTATTGGCAGCCCTAGGATGACTGTAAAGATTGAGAAAATGCAACTCCCACCTATCATCTTTGAAGGTACTATCCTTCCTGTATGTGATAAAGTATTAACTTAGGAATTTATATTGACAAAAATTTATCTTGGGGTCCACAGCTTCATGAACTAAGTCGGAAAATTTTCGCGTCAGCCGGATGCCTAAGAAGACTCCGTAATTTTCTCCCTATTCCCACTAAAATTTCGTTTGCATAAACCCTTCTCCTTCCTATCCTCGACTATGCTGTTACTTGTTATTTAGATCTTACTGAAGCTCAACTTGATAAACTGGAACGACTACAAAATTTATGTATTAGGTTCATATTTGGTTTGCGTAAGTTTGATCGCATATCAGAATTTCGAACAAAACTAAAATGGCTCCCTGTGAGGCTACGCCGGAACGCTCGCACTCTTTATCTTCTATACGGTACTCTCTTTAACCCTATCGCTCCTCTGTACTTAAAAAATCGTTTTCAGTTCCTGTGCGATAGGCATACTCGAAATTTAAGGTCATCAGATGATTTAACGTTAGAAGTCCCTGCTCATTCCACTAGTTTCAGCGCCAAGTCTTTAACAATTCAGGCTATCCGATTATGGAATGCTCTACCGATTTCTATAAGATGGGCGCAGACGATGGGCATTTTTAGAAACTCTGTCAAAAAACACTATTTATCTATTTAAAATCCTCTTGTGTGTATAGGTTAGGATTTACCAATCTATATATATTATAGTTACGTGCCACTATCTTAGGTGGTATTACTTAGTATTTATTCCTGTACACCCTGAATACCCCTGATTCTACTCCATTGAAAAATCCATCCAAAGGTTGCCTAGAAGAAATTGCTAATAGCAATAAGGCCGTCCATTGTACCGATAATAAAACGTGAAATGTTTTTTGAAATGTATATATATGTAATTGGGGTACAATTAAGTTTAAATAAATGTTTTCTTTTTCATTTCTTGTCAGAAATGAGTTTGTCATCTTGGGTCAAGAAGATTTTCGAACCATGCATTAACTCTTAATGCTGTGAAACGCAGAACCTGAAAAGTTGTTATTTTAACGGAAAAAGAAAAAAAAAACACTTTAACTACAAATCTCTACAATATTGAAAGTCCATCGATTTGTAATTTTTTTGATAAATGTTCCTTTTTAAGGGAATCGTGTTGACCTCATGAGATTGTTGTATAGGTATTTTCACTGGCCATTTGCGATTACAAACAAACAATACCTAATTCTTAGTCCCTGCTGCATTCTCATGGCGTATCTATTTCTATACATAGACATTCTAGAAGGATCTTTCTCTGTACTCAATACTAACAGGTTCACATATAAGCGGTTGAAAAATATTAATCTGAAAAATATTAAAACTAATCCGGTGGGTGGTGAACACTAATTTTAGGGAACGTGTTAGTATTTTTACATAAATTTTGTTACCAACTGACTGTAGTTTTCATCTGTTTTTTGTTTAATTAATAGCTTCAAATCTGCCTAGGCTCATTCTTTTCATTTTCATTTCTTTTCTTTGAATAAAATTTTTTTATGTTTATTGAAATTTTGTGTACTAATTAGAACGAGAAGGTAAACATTGTCTTTTGTAATTTTAAAAATGAGAGATCTTTAAGAACAATAATATCCCTAAAAAAAATTATGGTGATGGCATTGACGTTGGTTTGAACGCCTAAAATGAGCAAACGCTTTTGATTAAAAAACCTGGTTACACTCGTAAATCCATATCGCAGTGGCAGGGTTTTTTCTGAACACAATGTAGCCACCACTCTCTAGCTGTAAATCTCTCGCCAAGCACTTTCAAATATATTCCGGTAGCCGCACTTCAGAACCACTTCTCCTATATGTCTAGCATGTTATCGTCTTACGTCACATCGTCATTTAATGTCAGTATCAATATGATCAGAATCCTCATACCCGATAAAGTGTAGAAATGTGGGTAAAAAAAAATCATAGTAATTCCAATTTTAGTGATACTGGATAATTTGTGGTAATATTTGAATTCAGCCGGCCGAAATGTATATGATTAAACTATTTTGGACCCTGAAACATTTTCATTGCTAACATTATAATATTCAAATTCAGTACTCAGTCTACCTCGTGCTAATTGACTGTAGTTGACGTTACTCAGTTTATAATCTGTAGCAGGTAAAATTGAGATCAATAATATTCGCAAAGCTCATCATAGAATTCAATAAGGTAACTTCCGATCAATTTTCTGATTTTATTAACCGCGCGTGTTCCCTCTTTGCTTACAGACGCCATTTGCAATCGCAATCAAAATTACTACACCCTTCTAGTTCTTTAATACTTCAGCAATATGTGACGGTTGCGATATTAAGTCTTAACGCTGTACAATACAATTTAAAATGCTCTACCGCGGTCACATATCAGTCAGTCGAAAAAACCGCGACCCAAACCCGAAAGCTGAAGTGAAAACACGAGTGGTGAATTGAGCTGAGCATAATTTTGAGTTTCTTTTCTGGAAAGTCGTTCGCTGATTGGCGGAGCCCGGTTGGTACGTGACGCTCTGATTGGTCGGCCGACGGACGATGTAAAAAACACGGCTTTGTGCCGACTCCAGCGTTTTATTCTCGACTATTAGTTATGGTTGGATGAGCGGACGCCCGCGGCGATAGTGACGGTAACTCTCCTTATCGAAAATACATAATTTTAATAAAATTTTATTTAATTCTTTGTAAAATATACCTTTAAATATAAATTATATTAAGGGTACACATAATATGCTAAGTGACTTATAATAATTTATAAATTACTTACAAGAAATCATCTGTGACTTTCTTCGCGTTTAAATCTATATCTATATATATCTTCTATATCTATATATCATTTACTGTAATAAAACTGTAACAAAGCCAAATCTGTACATTAAATATTTTTTGAAAATTATAATCGGGGTTGACTTTGTTATCGATATAGAAGCCAAAAATAATCTTTTTACAATTTTTGTCAGTCTGTCTGTCAGTCCCTATGAACACGCATCACGCTGAAAGTACTGAACCGATTTTAACGAAACTTGACACAGTAATAACTAATATTACAAGGTTACATTTAGGATACTTTTTGTCCCATAAAACGCAAGGGGTTCTCCAGGATAACGAAACAAAAGAAATTAGTCAATGTAACTAGACTTGTGACACCTTAGTACAAGAGCCAGCAACGCTGGAAGAACGAGAATTTTAGAAAAGCTTGTTCTTAAATATGAAGATATATTATGCCCTTCCAAAGAGGACTCAGGATATCTGGTAGCCAGTTAACATTGCGTGGTTAACGTTGTGTTTTTTAATGCGCATTACACCTTTATAGGTGAAAATTTTGATTTATAAATAATTTTAGGAACATTTTTTTTCAGTAACTTTTAAACGCTATTAAAACGTAAATTTATCACTGCCGGACAATTTTGTTATTGACATTCTTTATTCTTTATAAACAAAATAATTCATTTCAAATCATTTTTACCATTGCAAAGAATTTCAATTCATTTTATTAACTATTATGATATTGAGATTTTACCGTAACCAATGAAAAACAACGTTAAACGTATACAAATGACTTGGGACTGACGAACTCTTGAATACATGCGTATATAACAGGCGCTTCCACAATTATCGCTATCTTTATCGTACAGCCAGTGTTGCACTAAACTATAGCTATAGCTATAGCTAATTTATTCCATACATATTATTTTTATTTTACACACTTTTATGTCTAAATAAAATAATCTTAAAATTACAGCCATCTTAACATGGTGTGAACATTTTTTTTTATTTATAAAAAATAGCATCGGGCACATTATTGTTAACTAGTGGGCGCCCAGTGGTCGACATTCGACCATAGTTCATTGATTTTTTAAAGTTTGATCTTTATTAGGCTTCTTTTGTCAAAGTGTATACTCTTATAATCAAAGGTTTTCATCATGGCTTCACAGTTATT
>MU164295.1:88758-117365 GCA_015888305.1 Antheraea pernyi | reverse complement strand
CAAATTTGGTAGGAACCTGTTAGTGCAGCCTTTGATACTCGTTCTAAAATAGAACTTACTGCAGTTCTCGACAGGCCAAGGTCCTTCAAAAGGTTTTTATTTAGTTCGTTAGTTAGATCGTAATATTTATTTCATTTGATTGTGTGGTGTTTAGGAATGCTGGTTTCCCACGGTACCGTAAGCTCTACTAGTAATATATGTCTAATTTGTCTAGAAAAGAAGAATATGTCCGGTCTGGATGACGAAACACTAACATCCTCTGGGATTTTATAGTGCCTGTCATACGTACGGCAACGGATATTGATCCCTAGGATGCTTAGGTTGTCACGTTTTGTAAGAACGTCATTCTGAAGAGGGAGAAGAGGAGAAAGGGGGATTTTTTACAGAAAACACGCAAACCTGCGTTTTCTTGGCATTAAACTCAACCAAGTTACCTGCTCCCCATAGAGATACGAGTTCCAAGGACTGGTTGAGCTCAATGACTAGATGAGCCCGCATTCTCTCGGTTTCACCACGTCTAGCCGTGGGCCTACTACAAAATCCACCATGAACCGTGCTGTCGTCTGCATAACAATGAATGCAACCAGACGCTAACATATCATTAATATGCAGTAGAAACAGGGTTGGGGAAAGTACAGAGAGAGAGTGATATGATAAACATACACTTTAATTTTATTTATTTGTATCGATGTAACATATAAAAAGAAGACATATTAACTTGATTAGTTATGAATAATATATATCATCCATGAACTCATACAGATATGTAAAATATGGTATAGCATCAATCAGCCAGCGCTAAAGTTTACGCTTTACTACTTCGATTAACATTAGTATACGAATGACACCTACTTTGATGTTTCTGCATTTGCTACAATCCTGTGTTTACTTGAATTACAGGACAGTAGCTTTGCCAAACAGATAAAAAAAATTTCGACAGGTCACATGTATAATTAAATTAAATTTTTCTTATTGTACTCCAATATATTAATGACATATAATCATGATATACCTTATAAGGTATTATTTTCATGAAAAATCATACGTTTCTCTTCACGATGACTTTTCGTCTACTGTATGTTATGGCTATAGATATTGTTCTATCCATTGACATTAAAAGGTCTATATTAACGTTATTAAGTGATAACTATAGATAATAATTATAGTACACTGTTTTATCGATAAGACTCCTGGCATCACTATTCGTGTTTACTAACCTCGAGGTGTATAATGGGACCAGTGGCAGTTGCCAGTTACCGTCTCAATCATCCCACCTTTTACTTACTGCTAGAGCGGGACGGCAATATCGTTTATGCTAGTCTGTGAGAGACGCAATACACGCATTCATTTGTTTGTACATTCAATTCCACGAATGTCCCCAACAAGATATTTGCATTTACAACTGTATTCCCTACAGTTAGCGTAGTTTCTCGCTGTCACAGCAGATATGTTGTATTGCAGGAACAATATTTAGCATGTGTATGTTTTCTTTAGATATGAATGCAAATAGTAATGGCGCATTTTTATACGAAATGTTTACATAGAGGGGCCGAGTCCCGAGGCTCCGGGTGGAGTACGGAAACGTGTAAATACGGGCGCCATTTTGCAATTCCCGTACAGACAGCAAGCCAAGTAGAGTCTTTAAGGGTTACGTGTGGATTTGCCTTAAGTAAGAGCTGGTTGCGGGTGATAAGGGTCCTCTCGACCCTCGTGCTATTTTACGCGGGTACATTACATGTCACTATGCAGGTGATGGGTTCTGAAACTTCGATTCTCTTGGCACATTCATCTTATCTAAATTATTATTGTTAAACTCACCCTTGCATTATAAGTATAATGTCTATACCTAAGTCTAAGATACCAACTTGTTGTTCTATCATTCGAGTTCAGTAACCAATACAGCAACGTGTTGCAGAAGATGTAATAGTAATATTATATTAATTCGTAAGAGCAACTAGTTGTATAACTATATATAGATGTACAGTACCACAGAGTAGGTACTCGTATACAAGTTGTAAGCCGCAGCTGACAAAGTGGCTGTGCCTGAAGCTCGCCCTGTGACAGATTCGCTCTACTCATTAGCAACTTGTCCAAACTCGTTATAAGTTGAGACCGGCGTGGCGTGAACCAGCCTCCCTCCCTCCCTTGCAACTCACCCCCGCTGCACCCTTCGTGGTGGTAGCAGCCGCCGATTGACTCGCTCGTTACCGCCGTAGCTGTAAAAACTAATTCGATATCATTATTGGTACGGCTCTAGAGTACGTAGGGCTGTCGTAGCAACGAATAATCGAAGCCTTGTTATTTATACAAAACCTTGACAATTAAAAATATATCAAATCAAGAAGTTATCGAAACTATTCAAATGACTATAATATAAAATAGAATATAAAAAAAGACGAATGTAATGTTTGTAAAAGTATGTATCATGTAAAGGTAAACCAGATCGAGTTTTTTGCCGGTTCTTCTCGTTGACTGGGTTTTTTTTCCGAAAAGGTAGTACTAAAGGTAGCTTTGATGTTCATAAGCGCCTTCTCAGGGTCTAAATAGAATAAAGTATTTTTGATTTTGAAATTTGAATTTTATTTTCATACTAAAAACGAAATAGAACATAAGGTAAAATTCTCTAGCTAGCAAGCTAAGGAGAAATCCGATAAGCTCTCCAGTGAACTCTTCTTTTCTGCGAGAGACTACTACGAAGCCTATGCAGTGGGTTCATAGTGTGCGTGGTGGAGTCTTCCTACACGCAGCAAGCATCAGCAATTGAAGAAGCTGCATTGTCATACGCCTTGTACTCGAGGGGTACACCCCCAACTTCACTGAAATAGGTGATGTAACTTCCATTTTTACTTAAATCAACAGAACTATATATTTTATTTAAATACCAAAATATACAAAATTGTGTCGATGACACTAACATTTTATGATTTGAAGTCACTATTTCTACTAACGTACTAACTACTTTATCTTGCCAATTTAAAATTAAATCATTACATATTATAGAACAAAATCCTCTGTCACGTGTGCCTGTCTGTCTGTTTGCGTTAAACTCAAAAACTACTGAACGAATATTCATACGATTTCCACCAGTGGATAAAGTGATTCACGAGGAAGGTATAGAATTTGTCACGGTTTTTTTTATTATCAGGATGGGACAACGTCCAGAGGGCCGGCTAGTTATTATACGTATAAAAAACAAACAAATATGTCTAAGTACACCCTTAAGGTACAAAAAAAACCTTCTATACGAATATCCATCTAACGCTTTAATATCTTGTCGGTTGCGTTGTACTTTCTTCCATCATCGTTGGAATGTTGATCTGATATCAATTTATTATAACTAGTGGTTGCCTAGTGGTCGAGATTCGACCATAATTCATTTTGACATTTAATAAAACAAAAGAATAATAATCATTTCAGTGGTTGATCAATTAATTATTAATGTATATTATGAATTTACATATTATATTATTATAAAATTAACCTAAATTTTGACCAGTTGATTTCAATGGGCATGTAAGGTATAGGGAACATATGTCATGTTAAAAATATTGAATGTAGGATGAAAAAAGGTAATTGGAACGTAAGAGTGAAATGACGGATGGTGAAACGTCTTTTTCATTTACATGTGTGTATATGTTGCGTGTCATTCAAACAGAAGTGTGAGCAATGTATATTTTAATTAATTTAATGCATTTCATATAAAATAAATAGAAAAACTTCTCCTCCATATAAACTTTAACTATGCCTAATTTCACGTTCATCCGTTGTCGCAATTCGCTTAAAAAGGGGTACAAAGTTTTCGTTACAATAAGCCAATAATCGATAATCGATTTGTTTACACACAAGTTCACCTGACAGTATAATATTCACAGAGTGGAGATGTTATACCCTGTGGTAAAATTTACGTGCTATTATATGATACACATGTGTAGGAGGTTCGGTCCACTCTACTTCTAAATGCAAATATCAAATCGCAAAATGTACAGTTCTAGTTAAAATTGAATCAATTTCCGTTCTGATTATCTCTTACAGTTTATGGACAAAGTTACAATGGGAGGAAACTTTACCCTTAGCGCAGTGCAGATAGAGTAATAATTAAAGTTGTTCCCGTTGTTAGTAAAGAGCTGGTGTCCATAAAATGATGGTAATTAAGTACAATTTGAATGTTATCTGGCAGCCCTGATGCCGGGAGCTGATGCCCGCGGGCGGCGTGCCCTGTGCCCCGGCCTCGGGTGCGTGACATCGTGACTTTACACCGCGACCGGCCGCCCTCGCTTTCCCCCCGCCCTACGCCCCGGTCCACCGCCCGCCCTACAAGCCGCATCGCGTAAATTATTTTATATCATAATATATTGACGATCATTCTGTTCTCTCTCAAATTTCGTCACTTAAGGGCCTTCCTCTTTTTTTTCTTCTTTATTTCTACAGACTCTTGGTTCGCAGCATTTTTTTTGCTTTTGTTTATTTTAATAATCTTGATAAAAATCGTTTTACATGTGAGCAACTATTGTTATTATTTTAATAAACTAATATACATTTGATTTTTAATTGAGATTATTGCCTTTATGGCGGCTTCGTTATCATCTTTTATAGTTATTTTTAAATTACAGTCCACGCAGTCCCGCGCCGGATCGTCCACGACCCGATGGATAAACCTACTAATTACAACGTAATTCACGTAGGTGTATAGTTTACAACGTAATTCACGTAGGTATAGTAGACACAGGTGATGGTGTCCAAGTATTGGTTTCCTTTTTCTAATGAAGTAAAATAGAAGAAAAACGTATGATACTGCCACGACTCAAACACTATTACTAAATATTACATTTTTATTATATGTATAGATGTATACTTATGTCCATCAGCTGTTGCCTGGTTAAATGAAAAGTTACCTAACAATGACCCGTGAACATTAGGTATCATTCACCAGACTAGTCTAGCCTAGGTCCGTTCCCTCGGCGTGGAGCCTTTGAGTGCGCTGCTCGCGCGATACAGTGACACAAAATTTTACATCACTGCGACAACATTACACATATCACCTCCACACACGTGCACGCATACACGCTTACACATGCAAGTGGAAGGGTTTAATTTTTTTTCGCTTATCAAACTGAAATAGTTTAGAATATTATCCGATACGAAATATATATAAGGGTTGTTGAGGCATGTATGCTTGGTACACATATATGTTTCAACAACTCATATATGTATGAATAGTTAGCTTAGCTTAGCTTAGATAGGTCGCGAATTGCATGTATCAGGCAACAGCCAAAGCAGAGGTGTGCCGCGCACCCTTGAGCTAGTTGTCAAAATAAAATCGGCTGAGTGCCTTAAGCACTCGCCTTAGTAGTCCGGTGAAGCTTTTAAGACCTCGCTTGGTCAATAGCGTAGACAGTTCGAAAAAAAATAAATTAAAATTGGGTATCGTTCTTTCAATACGTATAACGTAGTAAGCTATTATTATGTTAGAATATGTTCAGATCATCATCAAAGCATATCAGCAGTAAATCAGATCTCTATCAATTGTTTGTATTGCTCGACAACTCAGTTTATTTTTATTTTGCCACGAGCTAAGGATTTCCGACGATCTTGTCTTATGTAAAGAAAAGAAGAGTTCGAGAGTATAAACACATTTTTATTAGAAAGGTGAGTGGTTTTGACTTTGTTCTGAGATACAATTGGCTAAACTGATGTACACATATGGTTTGCTTGCAGATATATTGCAGCCATTGGTGTTACCCTACTGTCCCGGTGGCATTGCGTCAGGATGTTTCTATTAGCACAAACTTATTACTGTGGAGCTTAGTTTGAAGGCACTACCACATTGTTTACAACCTCATGTATCGTTTGATGATGTAACATTGATTTTTCTTATTCCACTGTCTTGCTCATATTTGTATAGACGTGTGTATGTTTTTTTAGTAGTAATTTGAGCCTCTGTGATACTTCTGATTAACATTATATAGTTGTTATGGTTCACATGCACTAGTAAGTATTGAACGTTTGTATAAACATGTAGTAAATTGAAGAATAATCTGTTCGCTGTGATGTATCATTGCAGGTGGGTTTAAACAAGCTATAATTAAACACTAAAGCTGATAATTATTATTTACGAGATCTCCTTTGTGATTAAGTTTACACGCACCATTCGATAATTCATTACAACAACAAATGCCAGAAAATAAATATCGTCGCAAAAATCTTCTCTGCTGGTGGTAATACTCTTTGTTTTTGGATTATATAGCCTATAGCCCTTGGTATCCTCGGCACAACCAATCATGATATATTTTGACTATGACTTTTTATCCCATTTAGCTGTCTTCCCTTTAGGAACGTGGACCATTGCACGACTTCCAAATACCCGAACGTGGCCGAAGTTTGGTTTTTTATTACTCCATTGTACATATGGTGTTTTTGATAGACCCGAAGCTAGCGTTCTATTCCTCAAATAGACGGCAGTATTTACTGCTTCTGCCCAAAATCTTTTATCAAGATTTGCTTCGAACAAAAGACATCGAGCTCTCTCCACAACTGTTCTATTTAGCCGTTCGCAAAGACCATTTTGTTCTGGTGTATACGGGTTTGTTGTTTGGTGCACTATTCCATTTTTCTTTAAATAGTTATCAAATTCCATAGAACAATACTCCCCACCATTATCTGTTCTTAAAATTTTCAATTTCTTTCCTGTTTGTGTTTCAACAAGAACTTTAAACTCCTTGAAATACTTTAATGTTTGATTTTTAGCTTTGAGGAAGTAGACATAAGCCATTCTACTGAAGTCGTCAGCAAAAATAAAAAAATATCTCGCCTGACCCAGAGAGTCCTGTTCCATCGGGCCACAAAGGTCCGCATGAACAATTTCAAGCACATTTTCACACCTTTTTCATTTGCGTGAAAAAGGTAATCTTGCCTGCTTACCCTTTCTGCTATATATATTTTATATTCTGCTTACCTCACAACATGTGATACAGTTAGATTTATCGATTTCTGCTTTGTCAATGTACGATATTCCCTCTACAGCACCATTCCTCATAGCATTCAGGTTCTTGCTATTAATATGTCCTAGTCTACGGTGACATATCTCAATTGTCATTGTTGTAGCTGGCCACGCCACCAAACTTCCTGGCATTATATTCAATTTGTACACTCCGTTCACCAAATTTGCTTCTCCGATCAGTACATTCTGTTTATTGCGTATATAGCAAACATCTTCTTCAAAATTAACTTTGTTTCCGTTTCGAATAAGTTGGCTTACTGATAACAAATTGGTTGATAGGTTAGGAACACATAATACATTCTTGACTGTAATGTCGAACTCTGAATTATCAACTATGGTTCTAATCATTGTATTTCTTGAGCATATAACTGGTACTGTTTCCTTGGTTGCAACTACTATGTCCTTTACTTTGTGGCCGAGTGTGCCATTCTCTAAACAACTCTTATCTGTGATCATATACGAGTTTTCTCTGGAATCTATGCACCAATCAGATTGTTGAAAAGTACTATTCATAAATATCACACAAAGCATTTGTTTCACTTTTATTTTGATTATTCGGGCATTTATTCATATAATGACCGAGTTATTTACATTTGTAATAGCGTATTGTTTTGACAGATTTCGACATAAAACTTTAATTTATCGCGAATTATTGTCTGGGCCCATAACCTAATAAAACGCAAGATTAGTAGTTACAAACAGACTCTGACTTTATTTTTAACAAAATGTAAGTATACACATAGCTTAAACTAGGTGACGCTACTTGTAGCATTTTTAATATTTAGTTAGAATAAGCAATAAAAGTAGGTTATAAATTAAATTAAATTTTTCTAGTAGATATATTTTAATATAAAGCTCTTGATGTAAGAAAGATATATAAAGATAGATTGAATATGAACAAAAATACATGGAGAGCCTGTGTTAGATTTCGCTGCAGAACCATCACAACGAGATCACTACCCACGCTGGTATGTTCTACTTCGCAAGGTGTGCTCGGTACAACTGGGTAGCACATGAAGCGTTGTAACTCACTTCTCAGTAGGTAACCTATTTTCACTGGTCTCAAAACTGCGTTCATATTTAGCTTGTTTACATTGTTATAGACTGCAGTGAGCACTTAACATACTTCATAGCATAAAAACATTATGAATTCGTTTATTATTAATTAATATTATTATTAAGTAATTATAATTAATTATTTCTTTTAATTATAGCTCAACAAAGTGATTGCACTGGACATATGTCAGTGTAAATGTGGGATGTCTATTACCGATTTATTGTCTAAGATTTGATTTTTTATTTGTAATCGTTGGTTGTAACTCAAAAAATATTTAACCCATTTAAAAAAATACTTTCACCTCTCGAAAACTACATTGTCAGTGAGTGGCATGGGCTGTGTTTTATTATCAAAAAGGACATTAAAGCGAGCTAAACCACGAGCTAAAGTTAGTACAATAGATATGTATTAACATTTACATATATTCGCGTTGAAAACATCAAATGCAGGTAATGACCATAACATTTGGCACAGTTAGTATGTGAAGTGATGTACACAATAAAGGATCTAGGTAGAAAAGTTTTTGATAAAAAAAATGGAAAAGTTGTTATGGATATGAATAATCTTCCAACTCAATGAGCGTCGACTAAAAATGACGTATCCTCTTCGCGTATCACTGATTATATATTTTTGAATGATTCCTTAGGTTCCCTAAGGAATAGCGTTATGCACCTACCAATTACCCATGTTATTATTCAGACCATATGAATAGCATTCAGTCAAAGTATTTGTTTAGTTCTGTTTTTAATGTATTTTATGTTATAAATTTTTATTTCTACTATTACTTAGGCAAGTTATATATATTTATTATCACTGATTAATCTTTATCAGGCATAGCGTGAGGTTTTTTTAAGTTAATACTCGGACCTCAAGCTAACTCGTAATAAAAGCGTTGTTTTGTTTACATATTATTCTCCATATATATAGTCTTACACTAAACACTATATCAGACCATCGCGATGCTAAATAAAAGTTAAGAATACTGCCCAGAAAATATTCCACCTACGAATGGATGTCTTATCAAAATCGATTCGGCCTATAAAATCTACACCGAAATAAGTATAAATCTAATAATTAATACCGTGTGTGCTGTGTTTTGTTGATGAATATACAGCTGTATGAATTTAAGAAAGTACCTTCATTTCGAAAAAACCATTAGGTAGACACTTTAATACTATCTATACTGCTATTATATAGCTAAAGGGTTTGTTTGTTCGGTTGAAAGCGCTAATCACAGGAACTACTGGTCCGATTTCAAAAATCCTTTCAGTGTTAGATAGCTCATTTATCGAAGTAGGCTATAGCTATAGTAACAAGATCAATAGGAGCGGAGCACCAATGAAGAAAGTTTCAAAATCGTTTTTTCCGTTTGAGATCTTACCGTTAGCCCAGGGTAACTATTCCACGCGAACGAAGTCGCGGACAGAAGATAATTAAATTATAATATTGCGTTTTTTAAAAGTTTTGTCTACTTTTTAGATTATCGAAAAACTAGTTAATAGTATAACTTGTAGCGATGATGGCTTAGTAGATAGTGTGTTCGGACACCGCCTCGATCGACGTAGGTTCGAATCCTTTCCAACGAGCAGGAGAACGCGGTGAAAGAAAACACTGTGATGAAACTATACCATGGTAGGTTTTTTTTCGAAGCTCGATCGACTAGCAAACACTCAATATGCAAATCTGTCGTGAAACAGCTATACGAGTATTCAGGTATTTGCACTCGAGAGGCCGCGTGTTCGCCTTATAGTTCACCGTAGAACATATAGTCATTTAACATCAGATGCGATTGTGGTTAAATGCTAAAACCTATAAAGTATAAAGGAGATCATATTTGAAATGTTATTTTTTTACTGAAACAAAGTAACAAAGAGATTACTAAACGTTTAAACTAACCGGAAGACCTGATATTAATATTACAGAGCATTTATAAAGTAGGTACATAGAGGTACGAGTATATATTATATATTCATTGTTAAATAATTGTACATTTTGAAACATTTTCCTGTTCAATTTGAATAGCGATAATTTCGAATTAAAGTGAAAGGCTTCTAATTCAATGTTAGGCACATTGTTGAATTTTGAACAATTGTGTTAACGGTCGGTTCCCGTCGCGTCGCACCGCGTTCACTGATGAATGCCCAATCAATTTAATTAGGGTTTCCCGCGCTGCTGCCCGCCAAAACTTTAATGCTTAATTTCGAAATTGGAACATTGTCCGAGCCAATGGTCGGAGCGCGGTTACAGCGCGCCGCCCTGATTGGCCGAGCCGGCGGCCGCCGCGACTAATTATTGGCCGTCGTAAAACAATACCCAACATTTGATTTTGAAACGTGTTAATATGGCCGACTCGTGTCATGAATGACTTATTGTTTTCTCAATTTCTCGTTTATTGGCAGTTGTGATGGCGCCGTGCGGTTTGTTAGTCGTTATAATAATACATTGTGGTTTATGTTGTGAAATGGGAACCAATTACTATAAAATATATGGGTGAGTTGCTTATTATAGGTACCTAGGTACTTTTTACTCATAAATAGTTCCATATACTTTGCTCTGAAACTTTATAAAAACGCTAAATAGTGCTTACTTCAATAGTTAATGTCTATTGGGTGTTTTTTTTATACATATTGTTTATATATGATAACAAACTTCCATAGACAACGGTTTCTAGATATACCTAGTAGATACAGATATAGTAGAACAAAGAAAATATCTATATATGTATTTATTGTTTTACTTCTAAACTCAGTACACGTAACTAGATTATATTACGTATATTCTTTTTTGTTATTGAAAACTGATCGCTTATGGATATGATATTGTTTTAAAAATATTCGTAACAATAATTACTGACATTACTTACTTCTGTTAAGTGAATTATCAAAATATAGATACTCTCAAGTGCTATGACATGCCTGACATAGCAGTATACCTACTATATATTGCATTAATTACCTATATGTAATAAAAATGTGGACAGAGTACTAGCTCCAACCCACAATTGTTTGCTCCAATGGTTCATAGGTGAAGTTATGTGTTGCATATTTCGATAAAAGAAGCTGGAACCAGTAGGCGTGGTAGCAAACATGCTGTCTCCAGCCTCTGATTGAGTAGGTATCCAGGCTGTATCCTGTGACGATCAATATTAGTCTGAGCTGTGGAAAATCATTAATTTAACTGAATTAAGTATTTAGTTTGTTAGTCTTTTACGCAAGAATTACTCAACAAATTATAATTTTAATGCGTATTATTATTATGGCTTATACATCACAATAATACGTAGTGTATCATTTATAAATATATTATTTCAATTGTCCAATATGTTATGATAGCTAAATGTTAATTAAGTTTGAAAAAATCCGCCGTCTGAAGCTATTTCTTCATGTGCTGCACAAAACGTTACAGTTACACGAATATAGACGCAGACGAACGCGCGTGTGATCGCTAGTATTTAATAAAGTTTTAAAATTAAAAAGAGATGTGTATACCTACTTATGTACGCACGTAAGAGGTTATACTTCTTTAGGTTAAAGAAGACATTAAATGCAATTGATAACATTCTAAATCAAATATTTCTGCACAAAGGCTTCACAATGTAACAAGAATCATTTATACTGTAAACAAAAAATAAAATATATACCGACAGTTAACCTTAAATCTAAAAACCCACTTTAAAAAGTCACAATAAATTATCATTCACCGCTATATATCATTCAAAATCATACACAAATAGACATACATATATATGATGATGAGTATATGTTTTTGTCTCCGCTGACTTTAAAATACGTGTTGTAAATTCATATATATCTGAATATACTCTTCAATTTTCACAAAACTTGACAGACTGTAACTAACCAACTTCATGGTGTCGCTTTTAGGTGTCGGAGTACGCAAAGTTCCTCACGTAATTTTTCCAAACGCATGATAAGAAGCATAACTTCAGTAAGTAAATATTTTGGTAAATGTGATAGCTAAATGTTAATTAAGTTTGAAAAAATCCGCCGTCTGAAGCTATTTCTTCATGTGCTGCACAAAACGTTACAGTTACACGAATATAGACGCAGACGAACGCGCGTGTGATCGCTAGTATTTAATAAAGTTTTAAAATTAAAAAGAGATGTGTATACCTACTTATGTACGCACGTAAGAGGTTATACTTCTTTAGCTTAAAGAAGACATTAAATGCAATTGATCATTTTCTTACGATATTCCATATTTGACAAATTCCCAATCAGCATCGGCTGTGATAGTGTTCAAATCTTAACTTTATATAGTTAATGATCATGTTCATCACACAAACGTACAATTTATATGGGAGTCAAACACGTGACCTCTCTACTGATTAGTAGTACTACTGATTAGTGGCGATGGTGACATCGTTTATATAAACTAAAATGACAATATCACTAGAAACAAAATAAATAACACCCTCAGTTGATTTTTAAATCGCAGATCTCAAATGGTCGATGAGGTTTTTAAATATAATATCTAGACATTTTTTTTTAAATTATGGTTTTATTACACATGGTTTATTAATAAAGTTTTCCAAAATTATGTAATAAATATGGTATTTTTTAATACTTATGCTAGTTAGCTTAGGTTAGCTTACATAGGTCGCGCAGGCAACAGCCAAAGCCGAGGTGTGCCGCGCACCCTTGAGCTAGTTGTCAAAATAAAATCGGCTGAGTGCCTTAAGCGCTCGCCTTAGTAGTCCGGTGAAGCTGTTAAAACCTTGCTTGGTCAATAGCGTAGTCAGTTCGAAAAAAAAAGCAATTGATAACATTCTAAATAAACTATTATATTTCTTCACAAAGGCTTCAGAATATAACACTAATCATTTATACTCATCATCATTTATACTGTAAATAAATTATCATTCACCGCCATATACCATTTAAAATCATACACAAATAGACATATATAAATAAGTATATTTTTTTGTCTCCGCTGACTTTAAAATACGTGTTGTAATATATATCTGGATTATGAAATTCATATATATAGTCTACAATTTTCACAAAACTTGACAGACAGTAACTAACCAACTTCATGGTGTCACTTTTAGGTGTCGGAGTGCGCAAATTTCCTCACGTAATTTTTCCAAACGCACGAAATGTTTCGGTGAAGGAAGTTATCCTGATGAAATGATTAGAGCATAGAAACTTCCAAGTTGAATCTATGTCGTTCAACAAATATTAGTGTCTTTTGGAACTGTAGGCAGGTACTCGAGAGACAGTACGATATTCCATATTTGACAAATTCCCAATCAGCATCGGCTGTGATAGTGTTCAAATCTTAACTTTATATAGTTAATGATCATGTTCATCACACAAACGTACAATTTATATGGGAGTCAAACACGTGACCTCTCTACTGATTAGTAGTACTACTGATTAGTGGCGATGGTGACATCGTTTATATAAACTAAAATGGCAATATCACTAGAAACAAAGTAAATAACAACCTCGGTTGATTTTTAAATCGTAGATCTCAAATGGTCGATGCGGTTTTTAAATATAATATCTAGACAATTTTTTTTAAATTATGGTTTTATTATACATGGTTTATTAATAAAGTTTTCCAAAATTATGTAATAAATACGGTATTTTTTAATACTTATGCTGCCAATAGTCTGTTAACGAGAACATCATAAGGCCCATATTTGTTTGCATGGAACTTGAACACGGATTTAGACAGTCCAGAGGTTAAATAGCGTAATAAAAACATGAGGCTAAACACAAAGATGATAGCCAAGATAATGATTACAAATATCTCGAGGATCGTATAAGCTTAAACAACCGAGCTAGCACGCTATCTATATACCACAGCACACAACCACAAGCAACAGCGACGTAACCACCTTTTACATATTTCGCAACAACAAAGCGATAGCACAAACAACAAAATTTCACTATTTTCATCATTTCACAATTCATATATCACTACGTAGTGTTGCCCAAATGCAAAACCAAGACGAGACTTGGCTTGGTCTTGGTATTGGGCTTGCGGCAATACTCCTGGTCATGGTCTTGGTATTGCATCCCCAGTCTTGGTCTTGATCTTGCAGCAAGAGTCTTGCAAATCTTGCTAGTACCTATTTAACTATTGCTCTTTATTAAACGCATTAGGTTAAACCTTAGGATAATCCAACAGATAGGTAGATTTTTAGCTTATATTTAAGTAGTAAATTCCAAACAAATTAACTAAATTCATAATGAACAAGTTTTTCAAGGACTATTAGTTTCCTTAAAATCGGTTCACTCTATCAAAAGTTATTGTAATTGTAATGGCGACGCGACTTAAGTACGAGAGAAAAGTATATAAGTAAATGGACTTAATATATTCAAACGATTTTATTAGTAACTTTTTTTTACATTAGGTTCGAGGCGGACCGAGTCGCGGGCACAGCTAGTTGAAATATAAAACTCCTAGTTACGTGCACCTACACGCCGAAAGATGAGTAATAAAAGGTCATGAGCATTCATTGTAGAACATAGTGACTCTTTGGAAGATCAAAAATTAGAAATCTCACCAGCAATATTGTACCTTTTTACCCCTAACAATCAAATGTATCTACGTGTTTGCATTACGTTCCTCTTTAGATAAAGTAAATATATCTTCATTATTGAATTAAACTGATCTATGCGTTTTGTTTTTCTCGAACTGACTACGCTATTTACCAAGGAAGGTCTTAACAGCTTAACCGCTGATCTATGCTGTTACTGTATTTATGTATCTACTATAAATTATATTATTATAATATCTAACTATCGTTACATTTACAATATTCCTTATGAGGACAACACAATATCTATTTGTATCGGTCATGAGTTACTAGAAACTTATTTTATTCTTTGGAACATCGTCGAACGTTCAGCGGCAACGATCAAACAGTATAGAAAATGCTGTGATACACTTGTCGCTCATTCTATCAATAAAGCGACGCAGCGTCTTTGTCAGTAAATTATCAAATAAACAATCATAATCGCCAGCCGATCCGTTGGTAATCATTTACCGATACTAGAGAATGTGTATCAATATTGTCAATAAGATTCAAATTCGAATAAATTGCAAGGCTGCAAGAGTCTTGCAGGCCCAGGCTCGTCTTGCGCTAGGCTTGTAGGGGTTACTCTTGGTATTGGTTTTGTTAAAATTCGGTGGTCTTGGTTTTGGTATTGGGTTTGGAAAAACGCAAGAACATGACCAAGAACTTGCATTCACTAAAGTCTTTTTGCATTTTCGTTTGCGTATGTGTCCTTATTGTGGGGTAGTGTAACAAATTACTTTGGACGTAGTTTTACGATAAGTTTTTACAAAAAAAAAAACATTTATATTCACAAACCCAATAGCGCAGTACCTCCCTATTGAGATGAAAGATCATTCAATTCCCGCACAGATCGTAAATAGTTTATTAACTAAAACCAATATGTATATCCGTAATATTGTATATTCATATGTATCCGTATATGTAATAAATTCTATGTCTGTAATAATATAATAAAATGAATATATGGTAACCTACATAATTGTAGCAGATTGCTAAAGACTAAATGTTACTCCAGGATATACTTTATGATTTTCTTGTTGAGGTTTTATCGTGAAGGCAATACTTTAGTAATGATGCGTGTTCAAACAAACTGACAGACATTTCTAAAAATGATTTAAATGTATTTTATTACTTATTCCAAGACACCTGCAACAATTTTTTTCACAAAAATCTAAAAAGAAAAGACACGTTATATTTACATTTTTATTAGTATAGTTTTTTTTTAATTATAATTAGATATTAGTTTACATTCAAATAAAACGTATAAAACTTGTGTAGCGATCGTATCATACACACGTTTATCTAACCTATTCGAAAAACTTTAATACAAGATCGATCGTAGCAAGTGAAATAATTTGAGTGACTTTGTAGTATTTAACCACAACCCTGTCTGCAGTTTAGGTACAAGATTTCAACTCGCTAAGTCTAGACGAGTACTTACAGCCTATCACGTATACATACAGGTGTTTGATAACAGGATGATAACTTGCGAATGGGTGACGGGCGTTAGAAAAACCTCACCACCATATTATGATTTGATAATAATGTTTTCCTTTACTGAAGCCATAGGAGTCCGCACCGACGTCAATTTCCTTGGAGTTTAAACACGCTATAACTGAGCCATAGTTAGCCATAGAGCCATTCCTATGTATGATTGTAGGCGCAGATCTCCAAACGGCACACGATCGATATAAATACTTACATATGTTTCAGAGGTTTATTATGTATTTGAGAATAATGTATTTTAAAACATACAGTTCCGCATGTTATATCGCTTTATATCTGTCGACAGCGAGCACTGCGATATGGCTACAGTGGAGAAACAACTATCAGCGCTCTCTCTAAACTATCGCTACTCTAAAATATCAAATATGTATTTGAATAATAAAAACATAAAATGTAATTATTGTTAGAGTACATGTGAAGCATTGCGTTGCGGTGTGTGTCGGCCCTGGACTCGCAGCCCTACCGCGACCGGTGCGCTCCCCCCCCCCTTGGCCCCCGCTGCACAGGCGCAAGGGGGGAGGCAGGGCCGGCACGCCCCGCTACTTAGGTTTTTTAATCAACCGCGCCTTGTCATTAGTATTCCGCATAATGGAGAGCACGGCGCGGCAGCCCTGACACCCCTCACCTCGCACCTCCGCACCCTGCATGCTCACGCTTAACCGTAGCGGGTACAGGTAGAGCAAATACCTCACCTCATGTCTTTGTATTTGAAATTTCATATTATTATTATTTAAACAGAAGTTTCTACAATAACAACATACTGGAATACCGAATTTGGTAAAATATCGATACTCAATAAACTTCCGTTGAAGACGATTTTCAGTTGTTTGTTAAACTATCTACCTGCCCTGGTTTCGCACACGTGTACCAACGAAGAAAATGAGCTCAAAACTTCGCTTTACACTACGGCCATGTAATAGATAGAATCGTAGCTAAATATCAATCTGTCAACATATTTTTAGATTTCTCTACTGCCTTTTGTCACTCATTTATTCGCCTTTTCAAACGAGATTTTTAAACTCAAATTTTCTAGTTTTTCTTACGATTCGTCAGACATTTTTTTTTATATAAACCCTGTCCTGACAATTAAAAACATAACAAAAATGAGTTAGTTAATTAGGTGCAGTCGTTTTGAAGTGATGAACGTACATACATCCGGCAATTAGGTAATATATATTTATTGAGATAAGTAAACCCCTATCGAATAATGTTGGGAGGCATATTGCTATTAGAGAGCACCACTGAACAATGAAAATACCCAATAACACTATGGTACCGGCCTGCAAGTATCGCATGACGATCTCCATATACCTACAGCTGATCTGTTTCCTTTACCTTCTCTACCTAATATATTACCTTTTGTTATATAGCATTTACTGATATATACAGACCTATTATTGAGTTTTCCACTTCTCTCATCAGTATGAATATATAGGTAGTAATGTTTTTACATTTTTAACGTATATTATAAATGTCATTATGATAAATTTTATGTTTAAAAAATAGTATGCCTGGTGGTTTATACTTCCCGATTTAACTTCAATACGATATACCTATACTGGAAATTAATATTATTTCTTATAAGATATAGGAAATAAAAGTTTGGAAACAGAAAAAAATAGTACTTAATTTTTTATATCGATAGATTTAGATTAAATGTTCCCTACTGAAATGATCAGTAGTATTTTTATATTTTCATTATAAAACGTCACTGCAAATAATTAGTACATAAAAAACGCATGCTGAAGTAATGTTCAAAAGCTCAAAAGCCGGTAAAACATTTTGTTTATTTGTGTATGTAGGTACGTTGAACAGTTTAAGATTAATATATAACTTAATGTAACTTTAAGTATATAAATACTACAGTGAACATCATCTTTTGTCAATTGTAACATGCTCTATGTCCCGGTGACCGCAGCTGGAAAGTAGAGATAAACTTTTCGGTTCTGATTAATTAATCTATGGGTACTATAACGCTCCCCGCTACCCGCACAACTCATCTTTAGAAAAGCTTATTAAGTATTTTTTTTTTGCGACACGACAATGTATTTTTTTATACCAAACGGCAGCAAACAGGCAGACGGCCCACCGGTGGTAAATGGTTACCGTCGCCTATGGACAACTGCAACACTAAGGGCATCACTGTTATGTTGCGGACCTTGAAGATCGTTCTGATGATAAGCACAATAGAATCTATGAAAGACAACGACCACCAACTATTTTCACCGCCAGTCGCCATTGTCATGCCGACCTGCATCCCCCGTGGTCATTGGATATATTGTGGCTGATCCCGGAACGTATGTAACGGCTTTACCAGCACATAAATGAGGGCGATCCACTCGAGTACAAATCTCTAATATTTCAATTGATTTCTAGATATACATCAGCATAGCATGTAGTTGCAGTTGACATAGGCAAAATAAAAAATTAGGTTGGTATGTGAGTGCATTACACTATAAGGATAATGTTCCAACTCTCTCATAGATTAAGCAATCAGAAGAGAAAAATAATTTTGTCTAATTTCCAGTTGTGCTCCATAAACAACAAGGTACCTTTGTTATCTATACAAATAGATGAACTTGGAGTATGTGTTTGTAATGTAATATTCCATTTATATACATATAAAAGTATATGCAATGCTTATAACAAAAACAATTTTTAAGGTTTTCGTCTGTTTGTTTGTTCCGGTTAATAGCTGAAATCATTGCCCCAAATTTTGATGGGACTTTCACTGGCAGATGGAAATATAAAAGACCCTTTCTAAGGCCCTCATACTTAATTTTACTTAAAAAATTAAATTGCAGCATTTATTGTGTAACAAATCGTCCACGAGAAATTTAAGAAAAAAAATTTTGTTCTATGTTATCGTGCCTGTGATTTGCGCTCGGTTCAGGATACTGCTTCTATAGTTTATTATATTTACACGGAACTCTATTTTATAAATAAATGAAACCGGCTTTACTTCTTATAACATTATCTATCTGCTAGTGAAAGTCGTGTCAAAATCGGTCGAACTGTTTCAGAGATTAACCGCAACAAACAGACAGACAGATGAAAATGTTCGCATTTGTGTTTTTTTATGAATGTCGTATTACTTTCATTTAGTAAACAGGCTTTATTTTAACATTAGAAATAGATACTTCAACTTTATTTATTTGTAAACATTGTAATTAGCTGTGAATAGCTCAATATATTATTTTATAAAGGTAATGGCCCTAAAGGATGTGTTTGTGATGTAACGTACAAACACGAGTTACGAGCTAAACGGAGCTGAAAGCGATCGCACAATCACTGTAAGTGGATTTTCTCGGGCTCACAGGCTGCTTGCAGGCGCACCGGGACCGCAATTATGCACCCTCCGACCCGAGGGTGGTGCACTCACGGAGCAGGGGGAGGTGGGCCTCCCGCCCGACCACGTGCGAACCTACTACCACCGGGAAACGCTGATTACAATTCTGTACACAAAAAAGTGCGTATCTGCGTCTCACAACGGCCAGTTTTTTAATCATAGCTTCTAACAGTTTGTGATTTTTTTTGTATTGGCTATTAGGGCAATGACAGGGTTTATGGAACCGTCGACACAATTTTGTTTTTACTTCGATATTTTTTTGACTTGATTTTTATGACAATCTAACGACAACAACTGGGTATAGAAACCCCTTAGCGAATGGGATATAGAAATCCGAATGTGTAATCAAGCACTAGTATGGTCATTAATGCGGCGTCCCTCTTAATATCGTGATATAGCCGTACCATAATATTGTACAGCGCCATCTATTAATGCACAAGTGAGTTAACAATAGTACAGCAAAGAAAAAAAAACACTATCTGATGGTAAGTGTGGACAATCAAGGCGACTAAAAAAGGCGTATTTATCGCTAGTCCCTCTGTTATCGAGGTTTGGAAGCCTCTCTGCTATAGGTTATGTACTTACTGATTTCGAAACACGATAACCTAAAATGGTGTCCCTGTGAGATGAGGTATATCTTCATGTGTGTAATGTCCGTGATCTTCTCGGATACAGATCCATACCGTTCCGTTTTCTACAAGATAATACATAAGCTGTTCCTGTAATGCACGTTTAATTTTCGGATACACCGGTTGATTCCGGAATATAACACATTTAAGCGTGATGTTATGGCAGGTATTACACCTGGCGCCTGGAGTAGTGATTACGACCCATTCGGGCATTATTCTCGTGTTCCGAGACACTTAGTAAAGTGCGTGCTGACCAAAATACATTTATACATAGCACATGGGAGTATTCTTATTGTTGCTTTTTTATATCACAATTGGTAGAATATATTAGAGTGCAAAAGTTTCTGGATGGTCGACAGTTTGGTTTCACGAAATCGAAATCTACCACTGGCGCTGGTGCAACACTCATAAATCATATATTGGGAGCCTGGGATAATTTACAGGATGCAGTTTGTGTGTTCTGCGATTTGTCTAAGGCTTTTAAATGCGTTAACCATAGTACGCTTATTCTTGCACTATGGTGTTTGTGATTCTTCTCTCGACCTTCTTTCTAGCCTCTTATTTAAAAGATCGCTGCCAGAAAGTTAGTATACATGACCTGTGCGGGATCGTTTTGCGAGAATTGGTGTCCCGCAGGGCTACATTTTAGGGTCGTTTTTGTTCTTAATATATATAAACGATCTACCGCTAATGGTTAATAACTCTGCTGACATGGTGCTTTTTGCAGACGATACTTCACTAATATTTAAAGTGAAAAGAATAGATACAGAGGTTGGGCATCTGAATAATACTTTAAAAGAAATTTGTCATTGGTTTGCGTTAAATAACCTATTGCTAAATGCAGATAAAACGACATGTATGAGATTTACTTTACCCAATGTTAGACAAGTTGATAGTAGAATCTAGATCGAACGGAATTTAGCAGGGTTAGTTGACAATACTGTATTCTTGGGAATTACATTAGATTTTAAATTATAATGCGGCCCTCACATAAAAAAAAATGACGAGCAGATTAAGTTCTGCTGCATTCGCAATTCGTAAGATTCGACAGCTTACAGATATTTTCACTGCTAGGTTAGGCTACTTCCCTTACTTCCATAGCTTAATGTCTTATGGTGTTCTGCTGTGGGGTACGCCTTTTGAGTTAGACACCATATTTTTATTACAAAAACGGGCAGTTCAAACATTATATAATATGGGATCTCGCGAATCATTAAAAACGACGTTCCAGGATTTCAGTATGTTAACTCTACTCTCCCAATACATTCTTGATAATTTAATGTATGTTCGTAAAAACTTTAAAAAGCTGCTCTTAGTAAAAGACAGGCATAATAAAAATACTAGAAACTGTAACAAACTGGTGGTCCCATGTTTCAGACTTAGCAAAACCTGTAATAGTTTTTTAGGTAATAGTGTTAAGTTTTACAATAAAGTCCCAAAGCATGTTACCGATTTGCCGGACTGTAAGTTTAAGCGCCACGTCAGGCGGGTGTTGGTGTCAAAAGGCTATTATAGAGTCGATTAATATGTGAACGATGGCGATGTCTGGAATTGACTCCACTCTTCGCAACCACTAAAAATGTGTATGTACCTATGTATGATGTATTAGAAATATATACGTTAAAAAGATGTACCAGATGGAGTTTCTTGCCGGTTCTTCTCGATGACTGGGTTGTTTTCCGAACCGGTGGTAATTTTCACTTTCATAAGTGCCTTATTAGGGCCAAAACTGAATACAGTATAGTTGATTTCATTTGATTTGATTTAATGCATAAACAGTATAACCTCACAATTGAAAATGATTGAAATTTGGGGCATATTGTCTTCTTTCTAGAGAGTTATGAAGGTTGATGGTTCCATGCTAAAGAAAGAAAACGAAAAAAACTGTATTGTGATTGACAAAGTAAGAGAGTTAGTTTACAAACGTTTGATCATACAATGTTTTGGTGGAGTCCACAATACGCTTGAAAGTGTAATCGCTGCGACCATATTAATTTAAAAAAAATGATTATAACATTACTATTTTGTCTATTACTCTTGTTAGTTGATGAAACCGGCTAAAGAATCAAATGCGGTATTTCTACTATCATAAGGATTTCACAATCTGCCACGCGTGCCAACAGAGTTTCATATAGTATATGCGATTAACAACAGTGAATGTTTAACGTAATCTCTTTGTACTGCCTTTAGAGTTGGAACTGGATTGTATTTGTGAATATGTTATTGTGAACACTAAATACCACCACGCTAGGGTCCATTAATTATTTACGTTACAAAAAAAATTGAACCCCATAATATATTAGTATGGTATTCCTCTTTAGGGCCGGGCCTCTACGACGAACAGTGCGGTCGCTCCAGTAGCCCGAATTTTAAGAGGTGTCATAAAACCCTAGAAATATCGCATATCGACATTTTGATTAAGAGTGTGTCGCTGAATGAACTTAATTCTTGAGACATGATCGAGTTAAGTCTGATCCTTGTTTCCACTGACAACTGGTATATATTATGGGTAAACAGAGCACCAGAATAGGCCTCACTCCGTTCTAATACTCGTCTCGCCTCTTTCTATTTTATAAATCCAGGATATCGTTATAGCTTTGTGCTTTGTGTATCATTAACCCGACAAAGTTCCCAGAGCTTTGAAATAGAGATCGCGCACTCGGACCACACATTTTTTTTTTACAATGAGCTTGTAATTTCATTGAAGAAAGACATTGTAATAACGTAATGGAAGGGAGCTTCCTACTGCTCGCCTGACTAGCTATTACACTTGAGTTAGAAAACCAGGGCCAGATTTAGCAAAAGATAACAGAGGCCTTAGCCCTGAAGTTTTCACACGAAAGGATCTTCTACAGTATACGTTTTGGAAATTTTCAAACAAACACTCATATTAACAAAAACATTTACACTCTCGTAGTAATTTTTTTCAAACATCTCAAATTTACTCATATATTTCAAGTCGGTCCCGTGCAAACAGAAAATTGGCCTTTTTTCTATGCTAAGCGTTTGTCAATTGTACCCATTTAGAAGGAATAAATAGTAAAAAATGTATGTAATAATATTAATTATAACGTCGTGAAGATAATTCAAGTGGATCTAAGAAGAGGCGTGTATTTACGACTCACGTATAGAGCGGTCAATCTGATATTCTGAATGTGAAGTACATTTCTCACGTGGTGTTTGTTTAGGCAGACGGGGACGCGTCGGGATCGCGTTACGCGGCACAAAGCGCGCCAGTGTCTCGGTGTCTCAGTGTCTGCACTCTGTGCAGACACACAACGACATTATTGTACGATGCTTTTGTCACCCGGCGTACGTGTTGACATGTGAAACGTTCCTCCATTCACGAACGTTCACACGGCGTCTCTGCGCTTTTTGTCTTTATATATACTTTTTTATCTGTTGTTTAGATATTAACTAGCTACTTGGTATAACGGAACGTTTTTCTTACAAAATAAGATTAATGAAATATGCTGTCTTCTTCTTATTGCCTTTTAGATCATTTTAATTAAATTGCGATTTTTGAGTTTTATTAATAAGTTCGACTTGTTCAATATTTCGACTACAATAGGACCTGTAACATAGGAGTGTGATATGTTTTACTTACAGAGTATTAAGTAAAATTAACAAATCAGTCTTTGGTTTGCTTTTGGCATTAACCTGTATATGTAATACTAACATTCTGAAACTAATCTATGGAAAAGTGTGATTCCTGTTTTTATACACGACTCTATAAAGCCCTATTAAAATTAAATGAATCTGCTTAATCTCTATATATAACTCTTCTGTCCGTGTGTACGTGACTGAACTTCTCCTAAACGGTTGGACAGATTTAGATGAATTTTTTTATATGTTCAGGTGAATTCAAGAATGGTTTAGATTCACAATTGAACCCGGTAAGTGGCGCTGCGGTTTAAATTTTTATTCGTGATTTATCTGCAGAAGGATGATTTTGCCCGTCGGCTCTGCAAGTAGGATAATGGGTATATTGTAGTTATACAATTTAAAAATCTGTATAGAGACGTTCCTCGAGACAACATTAATTTTATAATTCTACTTTACGTATCTGTGTGTATGTGAATCAGTAATTTATTATGTTTTTCAAGTAAAATATTTAGAAATTTAAGATTTCAAGCGTCAAAATATTTTTACTCCTAGTACTAACTGTATATCTAATAATATTGTATAAAGTCACTACACAAACTGCTATATAGTTCTATCGACTGATTTATATTTATGTATGTTTGGTTACGATTGTTTTGTTTCGTCATATCTATCGAGGAGCAGCGCCATCTACCACCGGCACAAAAATACATAAGTACTAGATAAAACCGAATAACATCATGTAGTTATGTACTGTTTTCTCAGTGTTTTTCTCTTGTTCTATAGACAATACTATTTCTATATAATCCGCATTAATCACTATCTGTTGCATCCTATACAATAAGATATCTGTCTTATTTTTCGAATACAACAAACTGGCTACACTATATGATGAGAAATATATTTTAAAAAATCAATTGCCTAATGTATTTTGTATATATGCAAATGGCTTCAGAATGACTATTTGGTTAATTCTTTCTTTGTTGTGTTTGTAATTTTCAAGACCAAGTTTATATGAAAGAAAGTATTTGAAATATATTATGGAAAGGTGATAAAATAAAAAAAAATCCATACGGAAATCTTGAAATTGATAGATTCATGTTCAGCTGTGCGATTGCTATTTTATTTTATTACATGGTTGTATTTTAAAGGTAAGATTTGATCTCATTTTTATGAAATCAAAAACATGGAGAATTAGCAGGAAGTTTACTATTCATTAGCAGCCGCCGCTACACGTCGCGTCAGACTGTAAGCATCTCACCAGCTAGATATAATCACCGGATATAGATGATCACGAAACGTGACAAATAAGAAAATAACCACCACGTGTAGTGGTCGACGATTGAGTCTAACACAGGCACTCTACAGTTCAGCTTGATTACTGAATGTACGTCACCTGACGCCGCGACATGTTAGCGCTTAACATGGTGTGTGCTGGTCGGACTCAAATTAAAATGAAATGTCGTATTTTTTTATGTCAAAAGGCAAAAAACTAGCAAACCTTTTTGTAATTTTCAAGACCAAGTTTATATGAAAGAAAGTATTTGAAATATATTATGGAAAGGTGATAAAATAAAAAAAAATCCATACGGAAATCTTGAAATTGATAGATTCATGTTCAGCTGTGCGATTGCTATTTTATTTTATTACATGGTTGTATTGTAAAGGTAAGATTTGATCTCATTTTTATGAAATCAAAAACAACGAGAATTAGCAGGAAGTTTACTATTCATTAGCAGCCGCCGCTACACGTCGCGTCAGACTGTAAGCATCTCACCAGCTAGATATAATCACCGGATATAGATGATCACGAAACGTGACAAATAAGAAAATAACCACCACGTGTAGTGGTCGACGATTGAGTCTAACACAGGCACTCTGCAGTTCAGGTTGATTACTGAATGTACGTCACCTACGCCGCGACATGTTAGCGTTTAACATGGTGTATGCTGGTCGGACTCAAATCAAAATGAAATGTCGTATTTTTTTATGCCAAAAGGCAAAAACCGGCAGACCTTTTCCTGATGGTAGATGATTACTGTCGCCTATGGACAACTGCAACACCAAGGGCATCACTGTTGTCTTACCGACCTTGTAGATCGCGTTTTAGACCCTTCATAAAATGCCCCAAGTGCCTTGAGGAAAAATCGTGCTGGATAACCACACCACCACATTCCACAACGCTAGTGTATACGCATAATGAAGGTATTCCACTGCGTCGAGTACCTAACTCGTAGGTATCACCGTATGTCATAATGGAAGCATCTATTCTAATAGTCCTCTGTGTATGTGTGAATATGGGATACACACAAAAACTACAAACAGCGGACAAATGTTTGTCTAAACTAAACAGTGTATGTTTGATATTAGGATTAAGTTTTGAACTTCTGTTCGCTTTATAACGACAAAGTTACTCCTCATGAATACATATTTATTAATAGCAGTTTCTAGGAATAAGTTTGAGCAATTTTTTTTATTGTAAGTGACAAAAGGAGGTGTGTACCTGTATTCTTTCTATGCGTTTTTAGCAGTGTAAGAACAATTGTTCAATGAAACTGACGGATGATAGGTGCCATCAAATTGTTTAATGACATTTTGTATTGTATTGTACTGGTGCATTCACTCTCCAGATATTGGAATTCTGAAGTGTGTTGACATAAAGTCTGGTACGTTGAATGTGGGAGAGCCTCCAATTTTTTCTCTTGCAGCTTTTTTATGCAATGTGAGTTCGTGCGTAGTCACACCGAGGCAGTGAGGCATTTTTATTGTTGTGTTCCGATTTTCATCTTATAATAATTAGAATCCCATAATTTTGTATTAGGCATTTATAAATTTATGCATAATAAAAACTACAAGAGAAAATGAAAAGAACAATATCAGAAATCCTATAATCAGTAAATAACATTTAAATAATGAACGAGCACTTGTATTTTTAAATGAAATACGACTTTACTGGTTACACAGAAATTATTTTAACACAATAAATTCATATTGCTAAGTTTATTTCTTGGAAAACGAATAAATTGATGAACAGGTAGATAGTGCATGTATAATTCACTACGTCACTAACTACTTTTTACGCTGTAAATGACATTAACTGTTGTAATTTGTTAGCCACAACTATTGTCTATACTCTTTTTATACCTATGTAGCATACGCGAAACACTTTTTATTACTTTACAAGTTTACATATAAATTATATTTTATTCTACGTAATTTTGGTCTCAATTACTAAACAGACACACATCCGGCACTTATGAATTGTAAATCAGCGTTGAAACTACTAACATATCCAGACAAACGAAAGCCTTATATGTACCTATGGGTTGACAAAAACATTGATAGGTATACGTGCAACAGAAGAGGAAGCAAAGAAAAGTGATACTTATTGAAAATTCCGATTTAACAAGTATTCTAGACCATAAAAGAATTGTCGATTACATATGAAACAATTACAATATTTTTTATATATTTAGGAATTTCACAGAATAGATAATTATAAAAGTCAATCACACATTTGCAAAATTAAAACATTAATAGCTACATAACGATATTGTTCTACTTTATAGGTAGATATTGTATAAAATAATAATAATCAAGAGGTAATAATACTGATTTTAATAAAATATTAACTTCAATAGAAATTCAATGTTTTATTCATTGATTGATATTGATTGATAAAATCATCTGAATGTTTTAAGTCTATTTACTTATCTACTTATCTCTCTTACTTACGTCGCGTTGTCATTAAAATTACAATAACTTTTGATAGAGTGAACCGATTTTAATAAAACAAAGAAATATTTTAATAAAACTCGAGAATATGCTTTATGATTTTCTTGGCGAGGATTTATCGTGAACGCAAAAATTACCAAAACTATTGACTCATTCTTGAGTGTTGCGCGAACAACGACAGATCTCTTTTACTTTATTTATATATACATATATATATTTATTACATTACAGGGTTAGAAGAGTTACTTCGTCATTATCATTGTATATAAATAGGTAGTTACATTTATATGTAGAGCATAATAATAGTTACAGTTTAGTTTATTCAGGTGAGTATTTACCTGTTTGTTTACTCTTTGCTCTGTTAGTAGAGTCCTCTATTGAAGCGCTTCATTATTACCAATACAAGGGTTTAATCAACGATGATCTAACTATCATAATTATTACGATAGAGTATTTATAACAGATCAGAATATAGTTTCTTGTCTATTAATTTATATAATGAATACTTACTAGGGATAATGGAGATATTTGTTGTACTTATTTGTAACTTAGGTACCTATCGTAGTTTCTCTACTTCATGTAATAGATGCCAGTAAAATGTCTAAAAGTAAATCAATAACTTGTATTGAAAAAAAACTGAAAATATGTCATTTTATTGGAGGTACCTACGTATAAGTTTAAGACGTCTTATGTACCTCGTTATAATAAAAGGTGATTTTTAGCTGTTTGGTTTTAATTATTAAATAAACACAGGTATATTGGAAAAATATATATAAAAAAATATTGGGGCATAAAAATGAATCCTTGCCATTTATTTTTTAAAGATTATTACATGTACCTAAATGTTGATCACTACTACGTATTAGGTGATCCATACGAGTAGTCCAATTTTTATTTACTTTTTCGAGCATATCGGCAGCCGTAACTGAATTTAGGATCTGAGACCAACTACGAAATTGAATTTTATTTAGGTGCAAGAAATCATACGCTTAATTCTGAAATGCAAACAACGACATTGTATTTAGGTGGTTCTACATACCACCTACATTTAATATAGTTCATGGATGACGTGACATTTGAGAACCTCGGGAGGATGTCACTGTAGAACATATAGTCCAGAGAGAGTCACCTGTTCGCCACCAGCTCTCAGAGCCGTGGCCTGTACCCCTGTCCCCCCCCCC
>MU164295.1:51113-69908 GCA_015888305.1 Antheraea pernyi | reverse complement strand
TGTGCTAGAACATATATTTAGAGATTTAGATTGGGAAAATTACGGAATTAACATTAACGGTAAACGCCTCAATCATCTGAGATTCGCAGACGATATAGCCCTACTAGAAGAAGATCCTATTACACTAGAGCACATGGTCAATGATCTAGAGAAAAAAGCAGAGTTGTAGGCTTAGAAATAAACATAAATAAAACCAAACTAATGACTAACTCTACAGAAATCAAAATAGAGGTCAATGGAACTAAGATCGAATACGCGACAGAATATGTCTACCTTGGACAAATTATATCTCCTGAGGACCCAATGTCCAGAGAAATAAACATAAGAATAGCTTCAGGCTGGAAAAAATATTGGGCCCTAAAAGAAATAATGAAGAACAAAGATCTAAGCATGATTATCAAAAGAAAGACTTTTAATATTTGCATTCTCCCATGCATGACATACGGCTGCGAAACATGGGCACTAACAGAAAAGCACAGACAAAAACTAGTTAATACACAAAGAGCAATGGAATGAAGCATCTTGGGAATCAGACATAGTGATAAAATTAGTAATTCGGAAATTCAGAGCAAAACGAAAGTAATAGATATAGTCGCTCGTATCGAACATTTGAAATGGACATGTGCGGGACATATGTTGCGCTGCAAACTGAATAAATGGAGTAAGCAAATCGCTCTATGGTACCCAAGGGAGGGCACGAGAAAACAAGGACGTCCGAGAATAAGATGGAGTGACGACATCCGCTCAACCTTGGGTCCTAATTGGACCAGAGTCGCAGGTGACAGGGATCAATGGAGAGAGCTGGAGGAGGCCTATGCCAAGAGGTACACCGAAGTGCGAGATATTATTTAGTAAACAAACCATTTTAAGAATAACTTGTTTCTTGAACTTTGTAGCATTTTCGGAAATAAAAAGGCTTTATTATTTATATTCAAAGTTTACATTTTTAAAATATGAAGTTTTATAAAAAACACTTTTAGTTTTGTCAATGCTTAAAATTAGATTTGGCAAAAATTAAAATGTATGACTGAATGATATTATACTAGAATTGTTACAGTAAGGAGAAACCGTGCGAGCTAGAACCATCGGAACTAATAACCATAAAACCAATAAAAGCCATTGAAGAACTATGAAAGATTAAAAAAATGACAACTACACTCGTGCTGGAGAGTTAGACCATCTTCTGATGTTCGTCCAACTAATGATCACTCCTAATTGTAAATATATAGCCAAGCACCTATCGATAGTTTTACCTAAAGCCTTTGCCTGGTAACAAATCTACTTTAAAAGCAGCGCTAAAACTTGGTATTAAAACCTAATTTAATAGAAATATTTTGATAAATTCTGTTAGGAATTTCATAACATGGACTATTAAATATTTATGATTATATAAACCTATAGGTGTTTTTAAGAAAGGATTGGTAAGTACAATAATTATAGACAATAGATTACAGTACTTTTTTAAATATCGTAATAATAAATATGAATGGGATAAGTGTGACTCGAGCTTTATTGAAATCGCTTCATCGTCGGTATAAAATCGCAATTTTCTTATTAAGCGTGGAAGTGAGGCAATCCAATGTAGTTTAATGAGGGATTCTCTGAGCGAGTGCGCCTCCGCTCTGCCCTCGTATATTCACTCCAAATTCCCTTGTCTCCAGTAAATTAAGTAGCGTAACGTTTCTCGCGTTATCAATAATTAATTTCATGCCATTACTAGTTAAGGGCATTTTTTTTTTCGAACTGACTACGCTATTGACCTAGCAAGGTATTAACAGCTTCACCGGACTACCAACTAATTATAGGCACAATCATGCATCATGATACATAATTAATTTCTGTACAAGTTTGCAGGATATTAGATTCTTGTAGGAGTAAATCTGTGAAGCCTACGGGCTTCACATATTGGAACTACGGTTCAAATTTCTCCACATTATAGTTGCATATGTCTTAACATCATTTTAATATCATTTCGCAGTATATCCACAGCTGGTCAAGGGTTTGTCTAATGAAGATATACACTTGTAGAAGAAGACAAATAAAAAAAAAGTAATCACAAGCTATATATTAAAGTTTAAATTACACCATAAAATCGTAACACATTTGCAAACATGAACGATTTACCCGCGGGTCTACTCGGATCCGTGTAACAACATAACGAGTTTATCCTGACCCCTGAAACCGGCCCTACACAGCATTGTCTGTACTAACAACCGGATATGAGCGAGCTCCTTGCAATTTGGTCTTCGGTGAATCAAAGACCAGAATGTGTTGAGCTGTAAAACCGCAAGCTTTCACCATAAGAGTAGAGTTATTGCACTGGACGGAGGCGCCGAGGGAGGTCCGAGTGCACTAGCTGAATCACGTGTGTAAGCGCGCACTTCGCACGTACTACAAAGGTCCCTAACTGCCTGCTATTAACACTGCTCGACCCTTGCACTAGTGCCTAGGGATGGGATAGCAAGCGCGATACAATTATTTAAAACCAAGAAGAAATTAGGCAATATAAACTGCAACCAAAATTTATAGATAAACTTCAGAAGGTGAAATGTAGAGCAAATGTTCTCACCAGAGAGGAACGTGAGCTTCGATGTAGGCTTCAAGGGACATCCATTCCAACTGGTCGGTAACGTGGTGACTCGTATAACTCTTCGTTCGTAATAACGCTTGCTTCGTTTACTGACAAAGTAACGCGAGTGAGAACTTTGCGAAAGTCGCATAAAGAGAAGTTATCTCGGCGCCACTGAGCCGCGGTCTCAGATCGCACTATTGCAGAATTTATGAGTTGTTCTGGGGGTATCTTTATTCTTGTTATCTCAGGGTTTTGAGTTTATCAGAATATCGAAAAGGTGACAGCAAATACGTCACTAAAATACTAGGTTGAAATACTTAGTTCGTGAAATATCTATTTTTGGTTTTTTAGATATGTTGCCCATCGGTGCATTTCTGTAGTTAAGAACTATTCGCGGGTGTGCTTTATTAGCCTTTTCTTCGCCAATCATTACATTTATGGTACATATAACGTAGTGGTTGGTCCCATAAACTGTTTTTTTTGTTCCCTCTGACACAGGTCAGAGACATTCTGTAGCGTGGGGAAGAGTGGCGGCATGGGCTTCTTTGCTCTTATTTGGTTGGGCTGTATCTATTCTAGTTGCAGCCTATATAAGGTGTACATACAATATGACGTAATAAAAATCGTAGTATGTTTCAGTTAGTGTTAGCGATCATGCCATTACTAAGTATATATATACTTTTTTTTATATATATACATTTTTTTTTGTTTCTATTCTTATTATAATTTTTCATTTACTATTAGTATTATTATTTCTTTTTTACCGAATATTTTTGATACTTTATTACATACCTATTTTAAACTTAATAAACTATTTTATAATAGTGATTGTACGGCATTAGCATAATATAATGTCGACATCACTTCATTACATAGTATAAAACAAAGTCCCCTACCGCGTCTGTATGTCTGTCTGTTCGCGATAAACTCAAAAACTACTGAACAGATTTTCATGCGGTTATCACCGGTGGATAGAATGATTGACGAGGAACGTTTTAGTATATCATTTGTCAAGAATTTTTCCATAATCAGGCCGGGACAATGTCTGCGCGGGCCCACTAGTTTAATTAATAAACTATTTTTATAAACGTTTAGAGCGTTATCATTTATTCATTCATATTTTTACAATCGCGGATCACATATTCACAGAATTTGGAAGATCTTGTAAAGGCTTTGTTTTCACATACTACGTCCTTTATCAGTTATCACGTCACAAGTTAATTTATATTCTTTAATCATAACTCTTTGTATAAACACTAATAATTAGTATAAGATTTTATTTCTTAAATGAAGTGGAACCGAATGAAAAAGCGACCATCACCTAATTGGACGGTGTGTGGTGTGGTTCAGGATGTCTACCATATTTTGAATGTTATCAATAGGAAGTTTATAGGTTTTTTTAAGATCCGAGTGATCCATGTAGGTAGGTATTTATAATTCGATGCTGTCAGATCATCTGTCTCTGAGTGCGAAAGTATTGTACAGAATCGCAAGTTTAGCTTTTAAGATTTGATTATTGCGGAACTTAATATGTATGTGATGTTGTTACGGGGCTTTATAATGGCTATGCAACAAAGCCCACATTAATGTTTTTTTGAAATCAAGTGAAAATCGTAACTTTTATATTAAAATATAAAATATAGTGCCAATGATTTATTAATCAAAAAATCTCATCACTAGAGTTGACGCCGCCCGCAGCTCGAACGTTCTTGCGCACTCGATACTAGACTTTAATCACGTTATTCAATAAGATAGTAATTAGCATGCGCATTTCACTTATTATTTTCGTCTAATTATTCCATTCCAATTTGTATTTTATCGCAGTCGTCACAAGGCAACATTTGTGGTGAATACATTTGATCAATGATTTCGGGTGTGAAGACAAGGGTTTTTATAAAATTCTTTGGTGTTGACAAGTGTTCAGAAAAATCATTTGATTATATAAAGCAGATCTCGCAAAATAATCATATAAAGTGAAAATAATATTGTAATAGGCAAAGTATATTAGTAGAACAATTTAATATTCTACATAATAAAAAACACTGCAAATGTAGTTAACCCGTGACGTAGGCAGGTATGGATAAATCGAAATCAAAATCCGCTACCTAAAAACTCTTGCAATAACTTTATATTTCCTATAATATAATAATGTATTATCACATAATATAAACTCGTTAGGAACTTCTTGCAATCTCATTTAGATTTTAAAAACAATAACGATAAAAGGCAGCCATGAAAAAACACAAAGGATTTTTTATCATTTATGGTATTCAATCGAACGGTGTCGATCTTAGATATACAAACATACATAATTAATTAACAATATTTGACAGCTTTTTCACTTTTATATTTATCACAATATGTAATAATGTTCGACACACATGAATGCTTATTTAAATACATTTTATATAGTATAGAAAATAATAATTACAATAATATAATAGCATAGGTTGAAAGCACGATGGGCGTCTCTCGTCTCAGCTTGTTCGATTTCGATAATAATTTAACCCTTCTGTTGCGAGTGCGCTATTCACAAAGGATAATGTCACCTGGCAGCCGCGGCCTCAATCCCAATCCCGACATATTCGATTGTTCAAAACATAATATTGTGATATGATGTCCCACCTCTCACCGCTACTGAATGAATGTCTCACCATTGTCAGCTTTCTTTCAAACTATCTTTGTCAATAGACATTGTTAATGTCTTTCATTACTAACCGTAACTTGCAAATATAAGACATAAACCTTTTACAAATTTGTACATTTTATTTCAACTTACAAAGATTTTGGCTTTTATGGTAGATCAATATAATGATAGATAGCTTGCTTGCGAGTTATGCATACTGAAGTCGCGTTATGTTGCCAACCTTCGAATAACTTACATGTACGTTTAAGGTTAATCAGTGATTAATTAAGGATCAATAGCTCGTTAATTACATTCAACCTTGTTGAAACATACGTGTTAGATATTTTATATATAAACTCATGTCCTTATACCTGACGAATTAAATGTAAACATAAAAAGTGATGGGTTAAAATTTACACTTAGGTAAACAATACCTACAACACAAGCAAATTTGTTTTATTTCACAATTAGATATGTTTCTCTGAGGGTTTGTTTTTATAAAAGTGTCTGTTATTTGAAATTCTCCAGCAGTTGAAGAGCTTAATTGGATCGAGACAGTTTAACAAGTTTTTATAAGATATTCGAGGAAGGTTTTGTTTGTATAGGCTACCCGGTACTCGCTCTCCCGCAGAAATCCGGATCCTTACTTAATTACTTAACTACACGCGTATTAAATAAGGATCAAAATTATATCTACCTTCCACATTTTGTTTTTTCCTAATTTATTTATTTCCTTTTTATTATTGTTATCAAAGTTACAATATAAAGCGAGTTCCAAATTGTTTTTTTTTGTTATTTATTTTTACAAACTCAAATATAAGAGGAATTTACTAGATGATTCATAAACGTAAGTTGTTTGTCAGTAAATTATATTCTCAGTCTCCTAATGCATGTTCCAATTAAAACTCATATATGTCACCGATAAAATTCATCAATCAAAACGATTGCAATAAAATTTCAATTGCATTAAACCGTCGACTTAGCTTTTCCTAAATTATAAGAAGTCCTTTGTTAGCGGATTAACCGGCAAAATGCGGAGGGCAGAAGCTGCGCCTCGGCCGCGCCCGCACTCGCGCTGCGGTAATTGGAATAGCTCTCGTATTAGTACGATGTAACCGCCAACAAACAGTGACCTGTTACTCTCGCGTCTCAATTTTTCTTGAGAATATAGTAAAAATTACAAATACGATAGTATAAAAAGATTTTATAAGTGGTATTCAATATTTACAATAAAAAATACCAAAAGAGAAGGGCTGTGTGTTTATTGTCTTTAAAATAATTTTTATTATTTATATACTATATACACTTTATAATATGTGTATAATCAAAGTCATACATAAATGTATGCGTAACTGATTTTATTATGACAGTGTAAGCAAAATTATGCCAGCAGTCCATGTTACACTCTCATATCCGGCTCAAATCGCTACTTATGATTAATACACAAGAGTCTACTTATATTATCAGTCTCCTAATGCATGTTCCAATTAAAACTCATATATGTCACCGATAAAATTCATCAATCAAAACGATTGCAATAAAATTTCAATTGCATTAAACCGTCGACTTAGCTTTTCCTAAATTATAAGAAGTCCTTTGTTAGCGGATTAACCGGCAAAATGCGGAGGGCAGAAGCTGCGCCTCGGCCGCGCCCGCACTCGCGCTGCGGTAATTGGAATAGCTCTCGTATTAGTACGATGTAACCGCCAACAAACAGTGACCTGTTACTCTCGCGTCTCAATTTTTCTTGAGAATATAGTAAAAATTACAAATACGATAGTATAAAAAGATTTTATAAATGTTATTCAATATTTACAATAAAAAATACCAAAAGAGAAGGGCAAGGTACGTGTTTATTGTCTTTCAAATAATTTCTTGTAAATCATGCTATATACACTTTATAATATATGTATATTCAAGTCATACATAAATGTATGTGTAACTGATTTTATTATGACAGTGTAAGCGAAATTATGCGAGCAGTCCATGTTACACTCTCATATCCGGCTCAAATCGCTACTTATGATTAATACACAAGAGTCTACGTAGATAAAATACAAGGAGATGTGATGGTATAAACACAAATTACTCTCTAAAATAAACAAAACAGTAGCTAAGTACTTTGTAATTAAGGAGTAATTTCACCTTTTCATTTTAAAAATTAGACAAAACTTTTTTGTGGTCCATAACCGGAGAGCAAGCATCTTTATCGTGTTTTGTATTCAAAATATGTTTTTAGTAATCAACGGTTTATCGTCACTAGTACGGATTATGTTCCAACGGAGTACCAACAGTTTACAAGTTATAACTCGACCTCCACCCTTGGCGTCGCACCCGCGCGGCTCTGCGAGACGCTCGTGTTTCTATAATGCAGTGAGTAGAGGTCTAGATAAGCTGGCAGGCGTGCAGGCACGCGATCACATTCCTGCAGGATTACAAACTCGTGGCCCAGAGGTTTAATTAAGTGCCCCCGCGACTCCATTCTATATAAATTTATTGGCATCATAGAGGCATTACTCGTGCACTCGCCCAGAGTTCACGATCATCTATTTTTATTATGTATGTAATAAATTAGCATCGGGTAGATATGTAGTGCCATTTTATTGTTAAATTGACGTTCTATGAACGATAAAACGCTAACCGGAAAATATAGTATATATATTAGAAATACTTAACAGTGGTAGCCAGTCAACTGCGACAGCTACAGCTTCAGACAATGGACTGCTTTAATTTCACCACCAAGCATATATTTTTACAATTAAATGTAATCTATTATCTATTACAATTTTCCAATCTTCATCTTCATCTTGCTAAAATATACATAATTATAAGCACAGTAAAATATATGTTCTTCACGCAAACTTTCTTTAGATGTTTTTATAAATTTTATAGTGATTTTGATATAAATACTAAAACGGCGAATTTATCTTATGTCTTGTTTAATTAAAGTCCATTCTACAACTTACAAGCTTCATGATAACGCTAGTCAACATACTACATTTTTGACGTTGACAAAATCGTTGAAAACTGTAAGGGGTGTCGAATAACATCTAAGACTTGAGACATACAAGCCAACCTCTCCTGCACGTGGTGCACCCTGTAGAATAACGAACAAGGCAATGGCGAAAGCGGGGTGGTAGGCTTTTACAGCCTGACTAGGTCAGCCCGTCATAGTGATTCGCTTCTGCGGGTCGCGTTTCGGTATCAGCCTGTGCTTAATATTTCTCTTATCAGCTTTTCGCAGGCCGGCATGACAGCGGCGACCGGCGATGGATAGTATGTCACTCGGTGGTCGTCATTGTTTTTGGATTGTAAAAATTGGCCATCCAACAAAACGTCAGTTGTCTTTGCTGAGTACCATATTTTAAGTTAATTCTCTTTATTTTTATTACTTAGTAAACATAAATGTAACAGGAGATATATTTTCAGACACTAAAGACAAGCTAACATTTACTCCTAAAGTTATACCTTCGTAAAATATCTATACAACCTGTCAGTGCTCATTGCTGCACAATAATTCAATCTTACTCTAAGATATGTTTTTTTAATAATAATATCACAATCGCTTATGAGTGGGTGAGAGTGTGTACACCCGCTAACCTTTATTACGTAAATAAATAACGAAAATTTCATACTATTAAGGAAATAAAATAATTTCAGTAGCCCCATTCAAACGATTTCAAACGGTTACCACGCACAATAATATTAGAGCAAAAAACACAGTGAAAGGCACAAAGGGAGGCAGGTAAAGACTTCCTCAATTACGTGGTGTAAGATAAATAAAGGAATTGGACCGTGTAATGGTCTCATTGTTAGTTGACCGGCGCGATGCGACGCGGTCTCTACACACCACTGCACCACTACACCTGTGTCGTACATGTAACGGATGGAAACTTTCAACAGAATCCTCATATTTTATTATCAAGTATAAGTCAAATACACAATAAATCGTGGTAGACTTTACATACTGTTAAAGTTATGGTTATGGTATTCAGAATAGATTCTTGATAAAACAATTTATTTTAGAATCAAAAATAACGTATGTTTAATTAGAAATCAAATCGTTTTAGGTAATTGTAAAAGTGTTTGAAATCAAAATATGCTGTGAAATAAAATACTTAATCATATAATCATTCTTACCTGTAGGTATCTATCTATATGTATTATTATAGTGATTACTCACTAGCTCCAAATCGGTTATTAGCGGTTTCAACTGTAAACCTAAAACCCGATTGTAGCGACATCTACCGCTTCCAACTGTGAATTCAAACTACTCAGAAACTCGCTCAAACATATACCCAGTTACTAATGTGATTTGTTTCTAGAAACTTTTGTGCTTTTTTCCTTTCTATGAAAATGTGTGATCTCGAAAGGAAAAAAGCACAAAAGTTTCTAGAAACAAATCACATTAGTAACTGGGTATATGTTTGAGCGAGTTTCTGAGTAGTTTGAATTCACAGTTGGAAGCGGTAGATGTCGCTACAATCGGGTTTTAGGTTTACAGTTGAAACCGCTAATAACCGATTTGGAGCTAGTGAGTAATCACTATAATAATACATATAGATAGATACCTACAGGTAAGAATGATTATATGATTAAGTATTTTATTTCACAGCATATTTTGATTTCAAACACTTTTACAATTACCTAAAACGATTTGATTTCTAATTAAACATACGTTATTTTTGATTCTAAAATAAATTGTTTTATCAAGAATCTATTCTGAATACCATAACCATAACTTTAACAGTATGTAAAGTCTACCACGATTTATTGTGTATTTGACTTATACTTGATAATAAAATATGAGGATTCTGTTGAAAGTTTCCATCCGTTACATGTACGACACAGGTGTAGTGGTGCAGTGGTGTGTAGAGACCGCGTCGCATCGCGCCGGTCAACTAACAATGAGACCATTACACGGTCCAATTCCTTTATTTATCTTACACCACGTAATTGAGGAAGTCTTTACCTGCCTCCCTTTGTGCCTTTCACTGTCACGTTCATCCGTTCACGCAATTCCTTTAAAAAGGGGTACAAAGTTTAGGCTTCACGTATTAATATTGGTAATATATTGTAGTATCTGTATTCAGATAACACTGAGTTACTTGTCATTCTTGTGTGCATTGTCATCGTATGACTGTAACCAAATTTAATTCAGTTTATAATAAAGTACCAGTTTGTATTCAGTGTGTGTTTATTGAAATATAATATCAAAACCGCAATATATAACATATATAAATCCAAAGATACAACAAAACATGAAAGCAACTTGTATATATATATATAAATAATGTATAACCTATTTATAATCTATACCTAACTTTTACTATAGCAATGCCCAAATCTTATAATGGTCTACCAATATAAACCATCTTCGTAGAATAAAAACTAATCAATTGAAATTTGTGCAGGATCGGTTTAGTTGCTATTATATTATTTGATACTTAGGTAACTTTACTAAACCAATCCTATATTATTACATAAAAAATAATAATCTTTTATCTCTACTCAAAAAGTAAGATGTTAACGTGACGAATTTTATAGCAATAGTAGAAAGGACAAATACTTTCAAGTTATCGTGTTTGCACGCTAGTAACGAGTAGGTATGTATTTCATATTCATGCATAGTCCTCGGACTCCTGGTCGGAACTTGGCAATAATATATTATACCAACTATAGAACACTATTTTATAATTATTACTGGATAGCTTATTTAAATAAAACTTTAAAAACTTGGGTACCACAATAAAAAAACTATATAAAAACGATTATTTATCCCTCTGTGTATAGGTAAAGTACCTGTTATAATGTCGGGACGTGTAGGAGTGTCTGCAGTTTTCGAGATCTATACGTAATCTTTGTTCTATACATTGAGCAGTTGTCCTATTCACTAGATAAAACGTATAACCATGGAGTCAATCTTCGTGATTAAAATAAACAAGCAAAAAACAAGTACCATGTGACACAATGTTATTGTATAAAATATTAATAAATTGTGTCTGAATTCCATCACCGTAATGAGGGAACCGATAAAATGTCAACAACGTTTTAAAACTGAAGCCGTTCTTGTTCTGCGCAAGAGTATCCCACTAATCCCGCAAGTCAAGATCCCGTTAAGTGGTCTATTGGCGCGACAAAGCAAAGTGGCTGCCTCGATACGTGTGTAATCCTCTTTAGGCTTTGTGATGTGCTCGCGAGCTGTTACCCGATGCCCGTTGTCGACGTTTTTTGTGGCGTCTATGAAGCACCGTGTTCAGTGTCATACAATACTATCGCGCAATAATGAAATTTGTGTTTTATTTATTTGGGAAAAAGGCACATTTTCATTACAGTTCACTTTCCAATTGAGAACAATAATTTCTAAATAGGACGTGTATGAAATACTATAGCCACATATATTGAAAAGTTTCTATATTGATGTTTGTTCTGTAGCAGCGAGATCACACATTTTCATAGAAAGGAAAAAAGCACAAAAGTTTCTAGAAACAAATCACATTAGTAACTGGGTATATGTTTGAGCGAGTTTCTGAGTAGTTTGAATTCACAGTTGGAAGCGGTAGATGTCGCTACAATCGGGTTTTAGGTTTACAGTTGAAACCGCTAATAACCGATTTGGAGCTAGTGAGTAATCACTATAATAATACATATAGATAGATACCTACAGGTAAGAATGATTATATGATTAAGTATTTTATTTCACAGCATATTTTGATTTCAAACACTTTTACAATTACCTAAAACGATTTGATTTCTAATTAAACATACGTTATTTTTGATTCTAAAATAAATTGTTCTATCAAGAATCTATTCTGAATACCATAACCATAACTTTAACAGTATGTAAAGTCTACCACGATTTATTGTGTATTTGACTTATACTTGATAATAAAATATGAGGATTCTGTTGAAAGTTTCCATCCGTTACATGTACGACACAGGTGTAGTGGTGCAGTGGTGTGTAGAGACCGCGTCGCATCGCGCCGGTCAACTAACAATGAGACCATTACACGGTCCAATTCCTTTATTTATCTTACACCACGTAATTGAGGAAGTCTTTACCTGCCTCCCTTTGTGCCTTTCACTGTGTTTTTTGCTCTAATATTATTGTGCGTGGTAACCGTTTGAAATCGTTTGAATGGGGCTACTGAAATTATTTTATTTCCTTAATAGTATGAAATTTTCGTTATTTATTTACGTAATAAAGGTTAGCGGGTGTACACACTCTCACCCACTCATAAGCGATTGTGATATTATTATTAAAAAAACATATCTTAGAGTAAGATTGAATTATTGTGCAGCAATGAGCACTGACAGGTTGTATAGATATTTTACGAAGGTATAACTTTAGGAGTAAATGTTAGCTTGTCTTTAGTGTCTGAAAATATATCTCCTGTTACATTTATGTTTACTAAGTAATAAAAATAAAGAGAATTAACTTAAAATATGGTACTCAGCAAAGACAACTGACGTTTTGTTGGATGGCCAATTTTTACATCCACATTACCCTACAGATATCAAATACGGCCATTGGAACTTTGCACAATTATTTAATTTGAGAGTGTCAGCTAACGTTTACAGTTCATTCTCAGTCGGATTTGTTTTCAAATGCAAAAACGAGGTTTTTTATTACAAACGAATGCTTTATAGAATTTGTCATAGATAAATACAATTCTATTTTGATTGCATTATGTATTGACAACTATAAAATACAACTTAAGGCTACATTTTGATTGGCATTTTGTTTAACTTAATTAGCAATAGCAATACTAAATGACAATAAGAGCTAGAAATGTAGGAAATTGGCGAAAACAGCAGGAGCAGGCGTGTGCAATTCATCTGGATGTATCATTATTATCTAATATTAATAAAGTATAGTATTAATAATAACAATTGTATGTAAATAAAATTATAATATTCGATCGTAATATATCTATCGTAAAAATGAAAACGAAGTAAAAATAATCAAATTCCGATACGTTATAGTTACGAACATTTGACGATTGGCAACCGGAGGTGAATTACGACTTTGAAGTCTTCAGCTGTTCGCAGTAGTTCAATATCTATGTAGGGTAGTGAATTTAAATCAGGGCAAAGAGTGAAGCGATTTTAAATTAGAATTCCTCGAGCACAAGTTAATTGTTTGTTAGTTAATTAATGTAATATTTTATTCGCAGGGTTCCCGCAGATCAAGTCGCCGTACAGCCCCAACTCGCAGCCGCACCTCACTGGTATGTTCTAACGTGTTTATTATCTTTTTATTATTGAAGAACAAAATATCCTGTCAAATACACGAGTTTACATATTTATCGTTAGATCACTATCTCAATCTAAAGTGACGATGTGATCTTAGACTGGATCTTAATTTGCCAGTTGCCAGTTTCCAGAATTTACCTTTTGATCGTGAAGCTAACCAGACGGAGCCAAGAGAATGCTCTACTATCCTAATATTATTAATTCATGACGTTTTTCTTCGTCGGAAGCTTATAGAGGCAAACGCTACCACTGAGCTCTCATTGTTTTAAATTTGATAGCTTCACGATAGCTATTTCCTAACTTTATTGTTATAATCGTATGTGTGTAATCGTAGCGTGTGACGCCACTCCACACTATTGGCACGAGGTGTTTAGTTATCGGTAAAGAATAGTTAAACCTATCTAAGGTTCGATCGGAAACGTATATATAAGTATTGATATCGTCCGTGTTACTGAGGTGTTTTGGTCCCAAGGTGTGCTTGGCAATACATACTAGTGTACGAGGCGAGGACTACCCTAGAAGTAGCAACTTGTTATAAAGAACTTGTAGACAGAGTCAGTAGCCATTTCATGTCAAATTTACTGTATATTTGTTTTTTATTATATATTTTAGGAAAAAATAGATTACTAATCCAACGAGATCATCTCTCTCTTTAATCATCTATAAAGACAATTTAATACTAATTGGTTGGTACAGTTTTACCTGTTACGAGTGATTCCTATTAGAGGTGGTGTACTGCTTTTTAAATATCGATTATTATAGGAAGAATAGAAACTGACATGAAAATATACAATAATATCGTGAAAGGGTATAAAAGACAGAGTTACTTAAAATTAACTGTGTTATTTTTCGAAGGAAGTGTTAAGAGAATTCAAAGACGGTGTCTAATAAATCCCTCACATTCCAGTACTGAAGGCGGCTGATTAATTTGTGAATTGATAATTAATGAACTAAGGAGATGCCTAGCTCTATTCACGAAATCGCCAACTAAATATCTAGTAGATCACTAAATGATCTCGGTCAAAAAGTTTGACAATTCGGTATCTATCAATCCTTAAATTCACATTATGCTGAGCTTGACTTTGAATATTCCTAATTAATAAATATATGTTAGTTCGATTGTGATTTCTACTACACTAAGAATCATGGCTAATATTACCACTGTGAGGGTCTAACAGAATGCGGTGTTTAGAAATTAATTTTGCCAGTTTACGGGGTAACTTTCTCCGCAAAACAATACCTCATCCGGTGATTTAGGAAAGTGGCTGGCTGTGCTGGGGGTGACGGGAGGGAGGGTGCAGGGGGAAGGGGGAAAGGCATCCCTCGTGTGCTCTCCCTAGCCCCCCGCTCCCCCTCCCGGCCGTGTGCACACCTCACTCCCGGCTTTGTCTCAGTAATGAATCCGACAAACGGCAAACAGCGCGCAGTCGCCTCGCCAGCCGGATACCAACCAGCACGTGTTAACGGATTACTCACTGAATATTAGACCCTAATTTTGTAGTTTAACGGGTGACTGTTCCACGACAACGACAGAGTCATATGACGTTATAAAGCGTTACGTACGATTTAGAATATTATATCGTATGAAATTCCAATTAGAACCATAATAATGATAAGCGTCTTATGTATGCACGTACCTACAGTTTGAATTGATTTATTACTAAATGTCTTGTCGGTGATTTTTCTTCTTTTCTGTGTATATCCCACTATGACAGAATATTAGGCCTTTCTATAGTGCCGCAATATGTAAGAAATGTCGTGTTTGTACATTGAAAATATTTATTAAGAATTGAGTGCGCTCGACATAAGAAACGTCGTTCTCACAGGTCACAGGTTCTTTGGGCTTATAATGTACTCTGTAGTTTAAGGCAACAAATAGGATCTGAATCATTATACGCTCACGAAAAGAAATGGGTTTTATGAGTCTTCTCGATTTAGTGCAATTCGTATAACAAAAGATGGCGCTTCATTGGTTGATATCCAAATGCTGTGTGTTGTAGATCTAGTGTCAATTACTTTTTGTACAAGCAGCTATACAGGGTGTTCTGCTGTGTTAATCATACTACTAAAGTTATGCACAAAGGAACCTTGTAAGCAAAAATTAAATTCCAGGCATATGAAGTCGCGGGCTCATCTAGTTATAGTTACATATGTATATATAGGGTATGTTTGTGACGCGCCAGTTTCTCAATATCGTCACTAATTATAGGGAGTAAGTGCATGATCGTATCAAAAATAAAATAAAACCATAATAATAATAATAAAAGATTACTGGAGACATGTTTGAAAACGAACTTACATATTGTTAAACAAAATGTTTGTAATTGTGAATCGATGAAAACTATTTATTCATTTTTTTTATTTTTAAATGACTTGTAATTATAATATTGGTAAGGATATAATAAATGCATTATATTTCTTATAGTTACTGAAGTAATTTAATACTTCCTGATCTCAATTAACTGGTAATGTTATTTTTTAAAGGTATATGTTGAAACATACACTCTCTTATAACGTACGATTATAGAAAAGAAGATAAAAAAGTGAAATTTTATATTAACAAGTAATACTGATCACCTAGATATGAAAATTAAAATATTAAAAACGTTGGAAAAGCACGTATATTAGGTAGTAATTTTAATAGATATAATCGAGGTAGAGGTATATTTCTGTATGCAATAATATTAGTGTCATTGAGGAGCAGGAGGCCGCGTCGAGCGCAGGCTTGAACCGACCGCCTACACTAACGTTAGGCGTTGTACACACACGACACTGCGACGTGCACGCTCCTTCTTATTGCATTTAAACTATACAAATATTTTTAATTTGTTATTTAATTTTAAAGTTGATGTCAAAACAATAATTACTTTATTAGCTACAATAACCGTACTTTTTGACTGTTTCATTGAAGTATTTTATTGAGTATAGTCAGTTCTGTATGCACAAAGATATGATTATCTATATTTTACAACTTTCATGACACTAATTTATAATGATCTATTAGGTAAATATTACTAACTACTGCACAGCCCACTTTGGTGAGGATCGATAAACGTGGTTTTTGATCATCTATAAGCATGCATATTGAATAGTAGGTAGGTATATATTTTGCTTAAGTTTTGTAATTTTCGAAAAAACACGTAATTGCTATAGGTAGAAATTATTAGAAATTATGATAACGAAAACATCTGCCACAGTTTACTGAAACTGTGATAAAATATGTACAATTTTATTTAAAAAGATTGACTACAATTCTATCCACATGAAGGAATCGGAGTTACGTAATTTTGTTTTAAAATATATTACGATCGTAGGTACTTGGTCTAAAATGGCACAAAAGAATAAAACTGTTTCAATATTTATGTTCATGATTATTTTACTCGACACACTTTGTGGCGATTGAACGTTAAAGCTAGTGAATATTTATATGTAGTTCAGAGGTTCGAATATCAGCAGGTACAAATCTATGTTTGTATCACAATGTAGTTGCCCATATTCATTAAAGATAACTAATAGTTTTGGCTGATAGTGAAACTACAAACCTCAACGCTTTATAAAATGGTTTCGTAGTTATAATTTACTGAAAAATATTAAGAAACTATTTACTTATATATTCGTCAACACGTCACAAGATGGCGTAGTAATAAAGGACGTGCGCTTGTAATTAGGAAGTTAGCACAAGCGTAAAGAATTAAACTCATGTGCTGAGCACTCATATCTTTCACTAGCGATATAACTAAGGCATAGTTTCAAGTCTTTAGTCTTCTTCTATACATATAATAATAATGTAAATCTATCGTGACTGTACATTGTAGATTTTTGTGAAAAAAATTGTTGCAGGAATAAGCTTGGAATAAGCAATAAAATACATTTCAATCATTTTTAGCAATGTCTGTTTGTATGAACACGCTTCACTGCTAAAGTACTGCGTTCACGATTAAACCTCACCAAGAAAATCATAAAACATGTCCTCGAGTAATGTTTATTGTTGGTTTTATTAAAATCGGTTCACTCTGTCAACAGTTATTGTAATTTTAATGATGACGCGACTTAAGTATGAGAGAAAAGTAGATATCTAAGTAATTGGACTTCACTGTTTTTTTGCATTAGGTTCCATGCGGACGGAGTCGCGGGCACAGCTAGTACATAATGTATAATTAAATGACCTGCCTTTTTGGTTGTCTATTATGACTGTATACAAAACAATACAAGGAAATGAATGAAACTATAAAGGTAATCTCTATTTATCACGAGAATGAACTAGATAATTCGAGTACATATTTGTGAATGAGGCCTAAGGTGCGTCGCGTCGCGTTGCGGTGTCGCGGTATGAAAAGCGCACAGAAAACAAACCACCTGACTGGCTCCCCGGCCGGCAGCCATTTGTAAAAATTGCCTTCGCCGCCATTTTTAACGCGGGAATTTCATATTTGGAAGAGCGCGCCGCGGGGTGGAATTCGCGATTTGACGTTTTCATCATGGCGGATTTTTATTGTTTCTAAAACAATGCTAAACGCGATGGCCGTTTCGACCTTCATTGTTTAGACGGTCGCCATTTTTAATGTGAAAATTAGGGTTCCCATTGTTTTCGCTATGTATTGTTGAAGTCAACAAGATAATGGCCCTGAAACCTGATTGTTTATTTAAAGTAATGCAAAGCTAACTTCCTTACCATTATTTTATATACCTTGTTAGGTAGCAGTCATTCATAGATTGTGCCGACATCTATTTATTTTAAGTACTTGTTATAATAATATTAACCAAGAGTTTTCTTTAACATAGGTAAGGTGTATAGTTATTACCGCGTCTATTGATAAGGACACGGTCTCTATGATAGCCAGGTTGTTATCTTCATCGAAAACATTACGACAGTGTAATTCTACTCTCATGTTCTAAAAAATACGTTCATGGAGATATTTAGAGGAATACAATAAAAAGATGCAAAATTAATATAAAAATAGATTTATTTGTATAATATAAGCTTTCAAAATTCATTGGATAGAACGAATCAATTATATTAACATTTTCAACACAAAAAATAGGTTAAAAAGATATTTGGACCTAACATAATAATAATTGGATCAAATCAAATCAAAATACTCTTTATTCAATTTAGGCCTGAGAAGGCACTTATGAACGTCAAAACTACCACCGGTTCGGAAGAACCCAACCCAGTCATCGAGAAGAACCGACAAGAAACTCGATCTGGTTTATCTTTTCATAATAACTAACATATTTTTTTATAATTACAACATAATAGACACATAAAGCTACATTCGTTTTTAGTGGCTGCACAGAGAGAGGCGTCACTTCCAGACGTCGCTATCGTTCACATATTGAT
>MU164295.1:0-41974 GCA_015888305.1 Antheraea pernyi | reverse complement strand
CGGGGGAGGGAGGGACGGCACTTTCCGCAATTTTTTGAAAACGATATTGTTGTGAAGCCCTCAGCGTGGGGAGTACAGTAATGAGGTAAAAATATACCTCCGACACTCCGATACCACGTACAATTTGCAGGGGAAATAGTTTCTTCTTTATTTATTTATAATAAGAGATATCTTTGAAAATATTCAAAGATGTGTACGCTTCCTTCGCAATATTTAATCTGCGTAAAGGTTGTATTAACTTTTGGTGAAAAAAACCTTTTGATGGTTCAGATTATATTTTTAATTCTTAATTGTAAGTAGTGCATAAAATCACGCGGTAACGTGCAGGGAAGGGAGGCTCTGTGCCGCGTACCCCCTACTTTCGCATATCAATCTCACAATCACACAGTCAGTCTCATTCGACAAGCCCAATATCTTGCGACAACGATAAATTCACGTTTAACATTGAAACTACAGTATCAACATCGTTTCAATAATTGTAATGAATGAAACAATAGATGTAATTACAAAGGGTTGCGTAAGCGCGAGTGCCAACACTCCGCGTATGTGCTGTGCTAACATTTACCTACATTCTGGGATATTATTTACTATTCGTTTGGCATTTTCGTTCATATTCAAGATTAATGTAGATTGGTAAAATTATGATTTTTATGAGCTCAAGTCAGGGTCCAATACATTCTAGTATTGTAGTATCGCACTTTCGTTATTTTGTACACTTTGTTGTATAAAATTTAAAGCTAATAGGACACTCGCTACTCTTATCGTTAAGACTATTTGATCGATTTAAATATAAGGAACAACTCTCAAATTAGAAGATATTAGCATACGGACAAAACAAAACTACTGAAGCAAAGAATGCATATTTTGAATGCATATCTTCACGTTTATTGATAAATAACTTATAAGAAAGTAGACAACTTTCTAGTTTAAAACATGAAAAATAGTAGTAACTACTTTGCAATAAACAATAAAATACGTATTTTGAGATCAAAACCATGATGAAGTTAAAACTCAATTATTTTCACCTGCAAATATTCTTCATGCTTTTATGTAGGTATATTACCCCTAGGTAACCATTTATCTTGGTCCCAGGCTAAGTCTATACGAATTTTATTGCTATCGTTTCAAAGTTTTAATTAGGATAACAAACAGGGTAACAGGGTAACACTTTTATAATGAGCTTATGAGTAGTGTGGATTAGATTTGAAATAATATCTATAGTCCAAATAAATGTACCTAATTAAAGTTAATATTACTATGTAGATACTTATATTACGGCAGAGCTGGCAACACTACAAATCAATTATCTAACGAGTTGTATTGTTGAACGCAAAAGTTATTGGTAATATGTTGTAAATTAATCGATTCAGTAGTTGTGTTTGTCAAACGGTAGAGAGTTTACACGTTGTAAACATTATTACAATATCAATTGTTATCTGTGAACTGCTACAACTACAATGAAGGAATTTATTTTTAACCAAATTATTGAATTATCTATTCCTATGATATAACATTTCGGAACGAAAACGAGGAGCCACATATACAAGTATTCCGTCATAGTTAGGATTTAGTCGATCAATCTAAAATAAATATCAGTTGCATTACCATCCGATACATTAAAAAATATAAATTAAAAAATATTACAAAACTACCTGCAACTAGCAAACTTTAATCATTTATATTAAATGAAATGTTGACCAATATTGTTTTGACGCTAACGTCGAAAGCTGCTGCTAATTCAGCCGTAGATTGTGTATCATCAGCTTCCATAATCGCCTTTAATTCGTCATTGTCGACCAAAGTCTTCGGACGACCGCGAGGTTCATTTTTCGGGTCGAAATTCCCAGAACCGAAGCGAGCAAACCAATAACAGGTGGTGCGTTGGTTTGTAGTGTTAGCCATCATTAAGATGATGATGTTGCGTGCCGTTTGTGCCGCGTTGCTGCCACGACGGTACTCATATTCCATAATTACTCGAATTTTTAACGTATCCATGATGACAAAAATGATTTAAATGCGATGAAAATGTAACACTAACCAATAACCAAATGACTACTTTTGGAAAAAGAATTCCATGTTTTTAAAATAAAATTAATTTGAAATTAGAATTCTTAGCCAAACAAAAATTATTTTGATCTCAAATGGCCAGTACTGCAGAACGGCAATTTCATAGGTAAAGACCTATTATATAAAGCTGAAGAGTTTGTTTCTTTGTTTGGTTGAACGCGCTAATCTCAGGAACTACTGGTCCGATTGTTTATTTCATATCATTCTATGTGTATAATTTTCAAATGTATAAGTTTCAAAAACATAGGTCGTTACTTTTCTAAAACTTATCACTACGAACATTAATTGTGCATGTTCTTACCTCTATAGTGATGTCAATCGTCTTGTGAATCATTGACCAAAATAGTTCGCGAAATCGTGAACGAAATAACATTAAAAAAAATCATCCGAGATCATAATATCGATGTACAAAGGGCCGTGGTCGTCGCAGCAGTTCATAATGAGTTGTAGGCTTTGTTCCGGCAGCTCGTTCGCGTCGTGTTTGTCCATTTTTATTAACACCTGCGCGTTCTCGAACAACACCTTGTAACGCGATACTCAACGCTCTTCCCGATCTCTATACGAATTCGTTTTCTCGCTTCATTTCGGTTCTCGTTTTGTGTTAATTGATCTATTATTAAACTATTGAAGGTTCTAAGCGATGGTGTTTATTGTCTTAAATACTCGTTCCGTTTCATAGTTGGGTATGTAGCTACGGTTAGTTGGGTTTTGTTTCGTATACTCACACGGTTGTGTCTGCGTTGCATTGTATTACCTTGGGACATTCATTAATAATTAATTAAACACAATGTTATCTGACTTTAAGTTACGTTAAACACTAAATATGGAGATGCAGTTTTTACAACAATGTATATTTATAGTATTAAATATTAATGAACATAAAATAATAATAAACAATCTAATGAATTGCAAACCGACAAATTGATACCTACCTCCATGAAGGGGTTTAATTTTAAATTTATTACGCGACATCTATACCTTGATAACTTTATAGATTCCAATGTATATTTATTTTAGAAGATACGTTAGTCATTTGGGGATTTTAAATCAAATAATTAAAGACTGTTATTTTTATTTTACTAATGAAGAGTGACTGTCGGTTTGTCCGCCTGCGAGTTTTACAGTAGAAGCTATAAGGTGCGTGACAATACAGTGGTCGAAGGGAGTCACTGTGTCGAGATTTCCTTTATATGTACTTATAACACATTTCTTATGAGTCCGTAACGCAATATTGTATGTGTATGTGTGTGAGATTTGATTTTTTAAATATTATTTATAGTTTTAAAATTATATATGTTTTTGTTTTTTGTTTCATGTAACTGTAGCGGTCCGACAGTTTTATTCAGGTAATTGCTTTCTTCTTTTATATATATTAACCAAAAATTTACATTTTATATCTTAATATAGATGTAAATCCTTTGATGATACCGCAAAATCAGTATATCTAAGTCGAGGTAAATATTCAATTTTATTTCAATTTAGAATAATATCCATGAAATAGGATAGGTACGCACTTATTTACTTATGGTTTTATGGAAATAATAAATCCCTCGCGTGTACAGGTTTGGTTTAGTCTTCATTATCAGTGAAAGAAGTCTGACTGACGTGCACTAAATCTTTTACCACAAAATTCCAGAAGATTAAAAATGTAATGAAGGCACACGAATAATATATTTTAATTAATATAATCGCACACATAATAAATAATTTTATTTTAATACTTGTCGAGGAACTAATGGATGATCTATCATATCGTACAATATCGGTACCTACCTACTAGGGTATCTAATATTAAAATGAGCTACTAATTACTTATTATAATATATAATCTACGTTTTGCTGCACCATAGGATTTGAAAGTACACTCCATCTGAGGAAGGTGCGCTGTCGATTTTATAGTTCAGTTTGATTGATTATTATTATTATACCTATAGTAAGTACTGAAACGTAGAAAACTACGAATTTAGAGTCAGGCTAATATACAGATAGAATTCATGTATATTATAAAAGGATTGACTGTTGCCGTGATTATAATTTTATTAATGTGGTCTTATTATTTCATAGAAACTATTTAATGAAGTCCTGTTTATTTTATCATAAGTTCGTAACTGATTAAATCCTACAACCCGTAGGTAGGTATACAAATTTTTAGTTGCGTCTATTACATTTTTTTATTATCGTATAGCTTTTATAGAAACTCAAATATAATAACTGTTTTAAGTGTTTTATCTGCTACTACAAATCCTGACAGAACCGGTTCAGGTGTTTCGGAAATTCTTATAAATAATAAACAAACTTTCATTTTATTTGTATACCTAGTCTTGCCATAAATACTGAAACAAAGAAAAAAAAATTTTCTATTGCAAATAACATTTATTACTTTTACAGTGTATTAGTTTAATACATAAATATGTAATTTAATTAAATATGTATTTAATTTAAAATATAAAAGCTTATTCGAAGTGGTCTCCATTGGCTGCAATACAGTCCTTTAAACGTTGAGGCAAGTTATTTATTTACATTATTTATATAAAACAATTTAAAACATAAAAAGCTTATTCGAAGTGGTGTCCATTGGCTGCAATACAGTCCTTTAAACCTCGAGGCTAGTTATCAATAGAAGCACGCACTATTTCCATGGGAAAATTCTTCACTGCCAATCAAATTTTAGTGACTCCAAATTATCATGGCGTTTAGAGCAAGCCGTACTCTCTAAAACTGAACATAAGTCATAATTCAGCAGATTTAGATCGGTACTAAATTACGGCCAGTCTTCAGCGCTGATGAAGTCCGAAACGTTCATTTCCAACCAAGACTGCGTAGACCGAGCTTTATGACCCGACGCCGAGTCTTGCTGGAAGGCCCATTCTTGATTATTGAACACGGTGTTGTTAAGGAGCTTCACTTCCTTCTCAAGAATAGTATCTTGATAGACTTGTGCCGATATTTCGACACCTTTCTCACAAAAGTATGATTCCTTCATAGCTAATACCGTACCAAACCATCGCTGAAGTCGGATAGTGCCCACGTTGCACTCTGTCGACTAATCGGGAAGATTCCTTAGGGCTTTGAGCATAAATACGGTCATTTTGTTTGTTAAGATGTTGCTCAATTGTAAAAAAAATCTCATCCGTAAACAATTTTTTTCTGTGACCTACCTTTGCGTACCGCTTCAGTCGTTGCTTCGATTTTACCACCATATTCTTTTTTAAATTATCAGTTAAGAAATGACCAGTACGTCTCTTATGGGCTGCAAGTCCTAAGTCATCTTTTAATACACGACATAGTTCTAGGTGCTATCTTCATCTCCCGAGATAAAATCTTTTGCTTTCGGACAGGATTTCTTCGAATTCTTTCCCTTACTGCTTTAGCCACCTTATTCGTACGAACACTACGTGGACGACCAGATATTTTTCTGTCACAAACAGAGGAAGTGTCATTGTACCTATTAATAGCCCGGTACACAAACATGTTACTAATACCAAGCGTATGGAGAGTTTCAAATATTGCATTTGGCTCTATACCTACTTGTGTAATGTAATCACAGCGATTCGGTTCTCTTTATCACCCCACTCCATTTTAATATCGCAAAATATAGTACAATGTATTGGCGCCAAAATGAGAAACTCAATGAATAATCATATAAAAATGACAGATTCCCAATTCACATGTAATATTTTGTTTATTTTTAAATGTAACAGTATTTATGACCAGACTAAGTATATCATCATCATATCATCATTAATATATTAATACGTGAAGCCCAAACTTTGTATCCCTTTTTGAGAGAAATACGCGAACGGATGAACGTAAAACTCGTCTCATCAGAGTTCGCGCACGCTCCAGCTGTTCTTTCGTCATCCCTTCGTGTAATCATCTGCTGCAGATTTGTTGTATATTTAGAACACGAACCATCTCACAAAAGTAGAGTTTGAAGCACATGGATAGGTATTTCTTGTTATATTTTCAATTACAGTGTTAATTAGGTAAGCCAGCCTTACAAAATGCTTTATGAATTCATACCTTAAACTTTAATTCGTCTATAACTCAATACTTATAGATTTATATAATTACTAGCTGACGGGGCCACGTGTTGCTGTGGCTCAATTATTACACGTTTGAATTAAAATAAGATAAACTATTTTCAAAATTAATACGTGGCCCCATATATGGGATATCTATAACAGTCGGACCTACAGTTTTCTACCAACAAACTAATTTAAAGCGTCCTCTATTGGTGACAATTTTTATTAGCACTACACCTTCAGCGGTATGTATTTTCTTGCCGTAAAGAAATAGAGCGAGCGGTGTGATGCTTATGATTTTACCAATTTACGTACAATATAATTGTTAAGATAATAAATGATGCAAACGAAGTCCGAGCTATCGACTTATATCTGTGTGAACTTGTAAATGGCCATATTTATCTTATTACTAATATTATATTGTTCGATTTTGTTAGCTGTAAGTTCACCTTGTATTTTAAAAATAAAAAAATTAGTATAAGTTATCTTATCTCTCAAGTTGGGCCAAATTATACATAAATGGCAACATTTTATGAAGATCGGTTGAGTAGTTTCGGAGTTCATCGTGGACAAACATCATGATACTGCATATTTATACATAATTATTTTATTACATAGTATAAAACAAAGTGCCCTAAAGCGTTTGTCTGTCTGTCTGTTCGCGATAAACTCAAAAACTACCGAATGGATTTTCATGCGGTTTTTATCAGTGGATAGGGTGATTCATGAGGAACATTATTAGTATATAATTTGTCAAGGATTTTTTCATAATCAGGGCGGGACAACGTCTGCCGTGCCTGCTAGTAATATATAAGATATATTTATTGGTACAATACAGCTAAATTATATATCAGCCCGTAGTGAAACTATTTACCAGCGATATACCTCTGACTTTGTTATGTTTGTTACCAAAACGATTCGAGTGAGTGAAACGCACAGTCAGAGGAGCCGATGATGAATGAGATTGGTATAATCCATAGCATAAAGTTTAATTCGAAAGCAATAATATAATGATTATGTACCTGATCATTAAATTTATCGCGAGTTGATTTTTGGTGTTGAAATAAACATTTATACAAATGTGTGTGAAAAGGGGACACATTTTCTCATTTAACTTGCAAATAAACAAATGTACAAGAACATCCATATTACGCAATTCCCACCCTTGTTAATTGTATTTTGAAACCTTTGAAACTGAGGAATAAATAAAAATGTATAATAAAAATTCGGATTATATTTGATAAAATTATAAACAGTTTAATATAGTGTAGTTAAGTAACCAATGTTCTATTACATAAAGGTATGTATACATATATTATAGTTTATCGAAATGACCTCTATAACTAATTTGAAATTTCCTTAAAATATAACTAAATGCATTTAGTCCTAAACCTGGTAAAACTATGAAGGAAAGTTCTATGGCGTCCTTATTTTATTCTACTGGTGACTTATAATTTCAATAATCGATTCATAATATCGAAAAGAATAAATATACATAGATACAAAGTCGTCGTAATATCGATATTAAAGAAAATCGATACCCATCGGTCAATACATAGTTTTTTAAATCGTTATCAGGTATCAGTGTATCGATTCGATTCAGTACGCTGTAAAAGCTTATCATAATAATTAGATACCTATAGACAAGGGATTAATATAAAAATTATAAAACAATAACATTAATTAATTATCTATATAACATTTTCTGTAGTCGTGTATTCTATATAATACATTTTCTGAAGATATGTTTGTTTTTAGTAAATTTATTTATTTTATGTTCTCATAATAATCAGGTTAGATTCAACAATAAATTTGAGTTTTCAGTAAATATAAAACACCATGATCTGACAAGAGATATCATGTACACGAGTTCTAGTGTTTCTTAAAATTTAAAAAGGGAATCAAGGTACGTTTTTTTGTATTCTCATTTTAAGGTCATCCGAGTCTCTGATAGACAAAAGTTATTTAAAAGTTTGAGATAGTATCTAATGAGTTTGAACGACTATATAATTTACTATGTAGGTATGTGATCTACTTCTCTAAACTACTTAATATCTTAAGACTAGTCTTCAGACAACGTAAGCCTTGAGATATGAAATTACACGCGAGTTCCATACACAGACACCACACGTGAACTAAGGCGTTTAAATAATGAGATAAAAGTAGATGACTCGTGTGATATTATCGTTAGAAAATCCCATTACATACTTGTTCCTGTATAGTTATTACATACATAATTTGGACAGATGTAATTATAATTTGGCTCTAAAATCAGACTGCTAAGGTCCAACTGACTAACATACCTACTCGGTTACTAATTTATGTCAGGGTACAACTTGTGTAAGGCTTGCTTACGGCAGATCGCCCTAAATACTTATTTTTACCATAAAGTAACAGTGTTATCAGATAGGGCAACTTTATAAACTCAATCAGAGATGGATGTCGCTAATAATTTAATTGATGTATTTTGTATGTGTACACAGTGTGATTTTAGTATTGTGTTTGATTAGCAAAGGCAAGTGTGACACACGTGGGGCGCGGCCAATCGATTGCCGGTCCGGTCGCGATTGGTCACACGTCGCGACTCTCTCCTCACATAAATACCGTAATGCTACACCTTAAAGGCCACAATCCACACCTGAGACATAAATATGTTATAAAACAATTGATGAACTTTATAATAACATTGGACTTTCGGTATTCGTTCTTCGCAAGAATTCGCTAATGCTGATTGTTGACTGACAATTAATTTTGTTGTTAAATTTAAAATATGTAGGTACAGTTAAAAAAGATAGACTTTCAATCATGAGGTTGACTCTTAAGAGTCAATGAAGGTAAAGATATAATGATGACAAAAATGTAACATACTAATGTATGATGTCTCTGTAATTTTCTTTACCAAAAATCATTTAATTTTTTTCTATGACAATAAATAATTATATGCAATGCGACTAAGTTACACGTAAAATTAATTTCACCTTCAGACACGCTCAGGATCTCAGTACGTCGTAACACACAATGTAATTATTTATTAAAGCTGTATAGAGAAAACGATTAATACAAATTCCCATAATTATCTATCCCTAACAACTTAACCGACAAAATATCACCCCCAAAACACCATTCCCGTTTGGTCACGCTGCACGCAATAAATAAACATAGAGTCGATCAAACCTTAACACATAACATCCAATACCTCTACACAATGCAAAAATATTCACAACGCTTTCGGTAAACGTGTAATGTACGCCGTAAAACCCTGTAATTTTCTTTACCAAAAATCATTTAATTTTTTTCTATGACAATAAATAATTATATGCAATGCGACTAAGTTACACGTAAAATTAATTTCACCTTCAGACACGCTCAGGATCTCAGTACGTCGTAACACACAATGTAATTATTTATTAAAGCTGTATAGAGAAAACGATTAATACAAATTCCCATAATTATCTATCCCTAACAACTTAACCGACAAAATATCACCCCCAAAACACCATTCCCGTTTGGTCACGCTGCACGCAATAAATAAACATAGAGTCGATCAAACCTTAACACATAACATCCAATACCTCTACACAATGCAAAAATATTCACAACGCTTTCGGTAAACATGTAATGTACGCCGTAAAACCCGATGACTCCGGCAACAGTTCCAAATTTAATAATTCATTGTAGTATTTCATTGGCGCCAAATTCAATTACCCGAGCGTCCCGAGGGTTTGCCTCTCGCCCCCCCCCCTCAGCCCCTCCGTCCGGGACCAGCACACCATACACCCATCGGCTGGGTTGCCAGACATTTCATTACTCTAGAATTATGGGATATCATTTTATATTGTAATAGGGCTTATTACAATAATAGCTTATGTTACTACTTTTTGTAAGCTTGTTAATCATATTAACATAAGATGATGTAAAGGTCTTGTGGTTTTGATTATATTATGTTTTAACTAAATAAAGATAAATGACAAAACATGTCTATATAAAATTGCATATAGGTAACGTTTATTTTTAAGTTGTTACCGTTAGGCGTAGAATCGATAAAAAGTACTTCGCTATATTTCACACGAATTATAAGACTTTATATACCTACGCTGATAAGGTTTTAAATACTAACTTATGAAACTTAATTTATATTATTAACCCTTTGCACTCGAAGTTTTTCCCATTCGTATTACCAGCAACTCGAAACCGCTATTATCTCCTGTTATCGAGAGCATGACAATTCGCGAGCGCCCCTCATTTGTCACCAACATTTTAAATGGCTTCACTCCGGAGCACTCGAGTGCAAAGGGTTAATATAGATATATAAAAGAGATCATAATAATACAAAATAAGATATCTAATTTTATACATATCCAAACTTCTCTCTATCCAAAATTAAAACTAATATTTAATATATTTATTTTATGAAATCCTAAAACGATAAGTGATTGTTTTCACTGAATCATGTATCTGTGTTACATTTTTTTCAAATTTATAGACATGTTTATTTAATTTTTATATTTGACATAGAACTGATCTACTGTAGGTGTACAGAAATATAATATATCTATCTAAATATTTTCATAACTGAAACATAAAACAATAGATGTTTCGGGAATAGAGTTTGTTGTGGCTGGCAACTCAGAGAGAGTCCCTCGGGTCGCGCTCGATCTATTCTATTAACCCGCCAATGCGTGTTTACTAATTCATTTGGCGATCACATTCGGTAATTATGTGACAAATCCCCCGCAGTTGTTGCCCTCCGAGTTGTTAAGTGGATTTCGGGGGAACTAGACGATTTGCGGACGGGTTCATCTCACTATACAAAGCTCCCGACTTAACATATCACTTGGATTACTAATCGCAGTTCTGATTAACATACAACAAACTTACAAAAAAACTTGTAACAATCGTGTCTGTGACCAGCCTTGTATGACTGAGTTTCGTAATGTAGAGTTCGCGTACGTAGATGGAGACCATTATAATTTTAGTTCATCCAGAATAATGTTGTGTAAGATAGATAGCTCTTATCCAATAATTTTAAGCATTTATAGATAGTTGGTAATTCTATTTCCTTCTGTTATTCCTTATATACGTTTATATGACATATGTGTATTGAAAATCTAATTAATATTGTAATACGAGAAAATTTGTGAGAATGGGTAAGTATGTGCATCTCTCTTTAACAAAAAAAACTACTGAACTATTGAAATAATAGAAATATTGTTTTGCAGTAACATAACTTTTATCAGAATAACACAAAACATAAAAGATCTTGTATAAACTTACCAAAATATAATAATGCGTGTGAAATAGGTTGTCTGCTAACCGCCATTTCAATGAGCGCTGTATAAAAACCCGTCAAAGTTACAACAAGGTAGATAATTTATAAAAATACAAACATAGACGAATTGGCAGGCGGCTGCAAGTTATCCATAAAGGTAAAATCAGTAAATCAATCTTTCGAACATAAATAACAATATCATGTGAACTTAGTCGCAGGCATAACTATTATATAATAAAATAACTATTTACAATGAAAGAATTGTAGAAGGTTAAAGCCAAAATGTTTGAGAAGTCATTTTGAACTCTAGTGAATTTAACTGGCACAGTTACTGTTCTGTTACTGTAACCAAGAGCTTTGTCACACCTACTTAAGTAAATATTGAACAGCAAACAGTAAAATCTGCGACAATAATAAGGTCATGAATTTGTCAGCATTTTATTTTATGAAATTTAAATGACATATTTTTTTGTTTGTATGCAGGAGTGTCGTCGCTGGAAGCTGCAAAGGACTTCACAGTAGACGGTCTCACTGGTTACAACGGCAAGAAGAAGAAGAAAAAACGCAGACACAGGTATCTATCTGCAACATTATATCCATATATATTTGCCCGATAACGTAACTTTATTATCTTATATCTGTATCATTCTATCTCACCTGGATGTATTCGACAACGAGTTGAAGTTATATAGAGTATTCCAAAAACTTTGCCAAAATTGAAATAAAAAAATGTACCTATCAGACCTCGAAAAATATAAAATAATCATAAACATATAGTGGTATAACAAAATAATTCCAAGAAGGGATGACGCCAGGCTGCCGGCCAATCGTAAAAATTAAACCAAATCATACACCATAACAGACAAACATTTTTTTTTCGATCTGACTACTCTATTTGCCTGAACATTCCTTTACAGCCCTACCGAACCACTAAGGCGAGTGTTTAAAGCACTCAGCCGATTTTATTTGATAACTAGCATAGGTGTGCACGGCACACCTCGACTTAGGCAAATGACAAACATGTTGTGCCTACTTAGGTGGGATAAGGGCAAGCAGAAGAAATGATTCACAAGTATTTCTCTCCATTTGTTCCTGCAGCAGGACGATTTTCACATCGTATCAACTGGACGAGCTGGAGAAGGCGTTCAAGGACGCGCACTACCCCGACGTGTACGCACGAGAGATGCTCTCACTGAAGACAGACCTTCCTGAAGATAGAATCCAGGTAAGTGGGCGATAATACTTTAAAATTAATCTGTGTCGCACATTTTATCGTGCTACGAACTTTAAGCATATTCTCAATAGTGAACGAGGGTGAATCAAATTATTTTGGTTTTGTCATCGTATCAATTATCCCTATTATTCAATACAAACTTAACCAAAATTGTATGCATTGGTGCGTGTATGTCAACTACAAATCTATTTTATTCAGTACCAATGTTGATGGGTGCAAGGCTGCAACAATTTTAGTGTTTTGTAATGTGTTACAATATTCAATAAATATTGAAGAATTGTTTTGTAGAGATCTATATTTGAACAAACTGTTTTCTCTTAGTAGTAATTACAGATTTACGTGAAAATATATGAATAAGAATACAAGTTTCTCAATTTCCTTGACTGTTTCTAACATTATCTCAATAGGCGAATATCTGGATAATCACGAGGCTGACGTACGACGCAATACCATTACCCATTTATATATATTTTTTATTATAATTGAGTAATCCGTGCAAATGTAATAGGCCGTTAAATTCAATCTCGTTAACCTTTTCTTTGTCGCTTCAAAAAAAACGTCTTAGAATAGAATTGTGAGCGAGAGACCGCATTATTCTTGTATTAGTTCGTCAATTGCCATCGATTGCTGTCAGTGTTCCCGTAACGCGTAACGCGACACTTGCTTGTGTTTAGCGCAAAACGTTCGGCCCATTGCGTCCTCATTCGCAAAAGGCGTCCTGTTACCTGTAGGGAGACCATGATTTCATATTCCATTCACAATTCACGATAATAATCGTATGAGTAATAGTGTGCCATCGAGAGTTGGTAAACTGAAGAGGCAGTAACCATTCACATTTCTTCCTTAACGGACAAACATAAACACTAAAGATGAAACCAAGTAAATTAACTGTCGGTGTAGTAAAAGTATGTCATGAGGCAACTTTAATGCCGTTTGGTCAAATATATGCCTCAATTGAATATATGTCGACAACCATATATAAATATGTTCCGGTCACTGCATCTGGGGAGACTATTCTCTTCTAGGTATAATATTTTACTAAATTAACTACATTGTTAATGAACATCAGATGAGATTGTAGCTGAACGTTAAATCTATACAATTTAAAAAGAAATGTGTTTAAAAAAAGGGGTAATTCCGATCTATTATACAAAAGGTCTTTATGATTTCTGGATATTCTATGATTCGAATAATATAAAATAAAGCAGTGGTTAGTGGTAGATATTAGGTTATTATCTAGTCGTTAGTTTTTCAGTAATGTTCAAATCCCAAAGTTTTGTAATAATAATGGATGTGGCAAAATTCCTGTGTAGTAATTAATTTAATACGGCATAAATTGTAACTTATTAATAGTTTATAGTAAATATATATATAAGTACTATTATTTAAAGTTTGTTTTATGTAATTGGTACTTAATGCATGGAATTACTGATCCGAGTATACATATTTTTAGAAAGATAATATAGTTAGAACGTTGCCTTCTTCTGGAGTGTCACAGACTATATTTTCTATTATAAATAAGGCCTACAATAATTATGTAGTCGTTAGTTTTTCAGTAATGTTCAAATCCCAAAGTTTTGTAATAATAATGGGTATGTATGTAGTAATTAGTGTAGTAATTAATTTAATACGGCATAAATTGTAACTTATTAATAGTTTATAGCAAAGTAAATATATATAAGTACCTACTATTATTTAAAGTTTGTTTTATGTAGTTGGTACCTAATGTGTAGAATTACTAATCCTAGTGTACATATTATAGAAATATAATAGTTAGAACGTTGCCTTCTTCTGGAGTGTCACAGACTATATTTTCTAATATAAATAAGGCCTACAAAGTCACAAGCAGTTACTAATCAGATTTTTAAATGTACTTATTTAATAAATTAATATAATGAAACACAATCGTTTGGTCACCGTGCGCAGAGCGTAGCTCACGTCGCGTCACATCAAAATCAATGTTGTAGTGAATTCGACACCCGGCTCGGGCAATACGATATTTTACGCAAACAATTAAATATTTCGCGGAAGGAAGTTTTTTTACAATCTGCAATAAAGGGAATTTTAAAGATTTCTGCCGACGTTCGTTCGCAGTGTAGCCTTGCTCTTCAGCTTAAACTAACGTTTGATATATACTATTCAAAAAACAATTGTAGAATTTAGTAATTAAATCCAATAATAATGTAGCTATGTTTTTTTTGGCTAGTGCGATATCAATCTGATGTCCAGTGGTTCGAACCCCGGTATGTGCCAACGAATTTTTCAGAATTCGTGTACTTTTACTAATTTAAATTGTTTACACTATCAGCTGATGGTGAAAGAAATCATCCTAAGGAAACCTGAACCTGAAAACAATAAAGGGAATTTTAAAGATTTCTGTCGAAGTTCGTTCGCAGTGTAGCCTTGCTCTTCAGCTTAAACAAACGTTTGATATATACCTACTATTCAAAAAACAATTGTAGAATTTAGTAATTAATCCAATAATACCTGTTTTTTTTGGCTAGTGGGACATCAATCTGATGTCCAGAGGGTCGAACTCCGGCATGTGCCAACGAATTTTTCAGAATTCGTGTAACTACTTTTACTACTTTACATTGGTAACACTATCAGCTGGCGGTGACAGAAATCATCCTAAGGAAACCTGAACCTGAAAAATGTTCTTGTAGTAGTACTACGGTATTTGGGAAAATATATAACTGTGGATTTCTCAGGGTTTGAAATCGCTAATATGTCGTGGGCTGTTGCGGTGGTTATGTCCATACCTTCCTTCGGGAAAAGGCCTATGGCCCTTCAGTCTTACAAGCTTATATTGATGATGTTTTTTTTATTTTTACTACGTTTGGTCTACCAATAACAATATGAAAATAGAGGCAATATATAATTATTTCAAATTACTAGCTGCGTGCTATTTATATATATTGTCGATGTGTGATTTCAATATAACTTTTTGAATATTACAGTATTCTGTATGTTAATATTTATTGAACCTTTTTGTAGGAAACATTTATCTCCTAAACAATGAGAACGAATTTAATACTGCAAATAAATGAATGATACGAGTATATATCATTTTGATGGCGAAACGATTGAATTCGAATGAGTTTAAGGTTGTGAGATGAGTTTTATTTCGTGTCACGTGAAAGCGTTCAGTGTGATTTCAGTATAAAGGTAAGATTTATAGAACTATCGATATTGTTTAGGGATTTGTGTTGTCTATAAATAATTATCTACTGCATTATATTGGTTAAAGCTTAATAGTTTAGTTAAAGCATGGTAACAGAATGTACCAACTGTTTGTCATTTTGTGTTGGTTCAGTTTATTTTTAACATCGTAAATTGTTCCTTATAACAAGTAAGGCAATAAAATCCACTATAATCTGCTTAGGGAATACACGAATTTTTATTAATATCGGTCCAGCCGTTTTGGAGGAGTTCAGTGAAATACACACGCACATAAGAAATTTATATATAAAGATAGGATTTAGCGTTCAATCACAATCGTCAATCTTGCACCTGATGTTAAACGGAGGCGCTAAACCAACCGGGATACACAGAACACTCTTACAGGCTACAGACTTTCAATGGGGTTAACAGCTAACCACGCGGCCTTAAAAAAGCTCTACCGCGCTATGGTTTCATCACAATATTTTCCTTCACCGAAAACTCCCAACTCATTCACAACGACACGAACATACGTCTATAAATACGGTGTGCAAGCTAATAACATATTCATTAGCACTTCAAATGATAATGACTCGTCAAAAGTCATATAAAAAGTTATTTTAAACCGGCGATTATGCCCCGACCCGTAGGAGCGTTTTCACGTCTTTCCGATCCTAAATACCTAAACCAGATTTTTTTATCAGACAAATACTTTTTGTTTGTACATTCTTTGAGTGGTCCTTGCTATGCTATCCTGATTATATTATAGATACTCAGTATTACATGCAGGGTAATAGGTAGGGATATTTATTAACTCCATTCACCACAAAGTATTGTTCCAACCGTTCAACATACAAGTTCCAATTGTCACTTCCCACTTGAAACGGTCCAATCTTTCCAATAGACATTATAATTATGTGTTTTGTTTACAATCCACACGCGTACGTCCACAACTCGTCGCCAATTGACGTATTCCGAGATTTTGGATGGATTTCTAATCTTATTGAATAAATAAGATCCCAGATAAAAACACTGCAGCTTGTTTGTATTCCGTTTATTACCAAAGTGTCAAAATCACGAAAGTATACAAACTACCCACATGTATTTATATATATTGCCTATGACATACCTTACACAAATACTTTTTGTTTGTACATTCTTTGCATAGCAAGTGATCCTTGCTATGCTATCCCGAATATATTATAGATACCTAGTATCACATGCAGGGTAATAGGTAGGGATATTTACTCGAGGGAATATAAAAATATCTATATTTTAAGGTAATATGGTAATCGGTGGAGCAATTATGATCAAATAGTTCTCTCTGGTGAGTATGAAGCTCCCGGTCCCGGGAAACTGAGGGAAACATAAATACGACCCTTGGAGGCTACGGCGCGCCATCCCTCCCCCGCGCATTCCCCGCGGCCGCCGCAGCGCATTTATGAAAATTTCATTTCTAAAACATAACCCACTCCAATTTAGACTTTACGTTGACGTCTTAAAGACCAATTAGTTTACGTACGAAGTATTCCCCCCCCCCCCCCACTCCTTCCTCATATAAAACACGGTACAATAGTACCGGTACGCAATATCGCTAGACCTGGCTTACTAGAATCTAGTACTTAGATATCGGATAGACATTATCCGTGTTATTACAAAAAAGTTAAATACGTATTTAATACTTGCTTTAAAAAAGTTTGGGTATTTTCCTATTAAATGCACCGCGCTCGCTGATTTCTGTCGCGTTATCCTTTTTCGCAAGTCTAACTTTTTTTTTGGGGGGGCAAAATCCTGTATAGGATACACCTCCAGCCGTCGTTGGGGACAAGGGGCAACCTAACCTAACCGAGATAAAAGAGCAAGATGTCAAAAGTTCGGCGAGCGCGGTGCATTTAATACGAATGCACCCAAACTTTTTTAAAGCAAGTATTCAATACGTATTTAACTTTTTTGTAATAACACGGTTTTTTTCTATTTAATTAAATTGACATTATTTTTCATGTACTGTATTACCTTGAGAAATTTTGTGAGAAAGAACAAGAGAAACAGCGTTTATTACCTACCTATTCTTTGACGTAAAACTACTGAACAGGTGTTCAAACTTTACAGTAATATAAAGTTATCATTTACATCGGCTAAAATATAACGATAAGTGTCAACTCAATTGGAAAAAAATGAACATTACCATAACAGTCCGAGCTATCGTCCGAAGTGTATTGGTGAACTGGATACGCTGTATCGTTTGTCTGTACTGAAATCGATTCAATTATTCGCCCTGGGTGGCTAATTATTCAATAAATTACGTGTTCATTCGTAACTCAAAAGGACAGTTCTCAGCATATAATAAAAAAAATGTGTGTGTACACGCATTAGAAGTTATACTTCTTTGGCGTAACAAGATAAAAAATATTTTTCGCCTTATTCTACGTTTGTAGAAAAAACGACACTAACAATAGAAAAAAGGTATTTAATACATTGAAAGTTTTAATACAAAGAAATACAAAGAAACAAAATGTTGACTATAGCTAACTTCAGGGTGTCAGTTTCCGTGACGGTGTGCGCGCGCATCGTAAAAATTTACTATCATCATTTTTCCCTAACGCGCCAAAAGAAGTATAACTTTAATTAATCTTACATTAAATTCTTGGTTAAAATTACATAAATTAAAATTTTATTAAAGCTTTTATAGGTAACTAACTCGCTCAGATTGTGAATTATGTTGTCCCTTTTTTTAAGTACCTCATAGTGTTAGTCGGCTTTTCTCGAGGACTGGATTGTTTTCGGAATTGGTGGTAGTATAGTATATAGTACTTTAAATAACGATAATACAAAAACTATAAGATTTAAGGTAACTTGAAAGAATCTTTAGAATCGAATCAATAGTTATTAGACAGTCTAATAAGAAACATTTAAACATGTCAACTGATAAAATTTAATCATTTATAATTAATTATCCGACGTGGTGTAAATGATCAAACTAAATCAAAACAGTGATATGTACGAATCTAAACTGGATACGCTGTATCGTTTGTCTGTACTGAAATCGATTCAATCAGTCGCCCTGGGTGGCTAATTCTTCAATAAATTACGTGTTCAATCGTAACTCAAAAGGACAGTTCTCAGTATATAATAAAAATAGTGTGTTTGTACTTATATGTACACGCGTTAGAAGTTATACTTCTTTGGCGTAACAAGATAAAAATGTTTTCAAAATTATTATTTTTCGCCTTATTCTACGTTTGTAGAAAAAACGACACTAACAATAGAAAAAAGGTATTTAATACATTGAAAGTTTTAATACAAAGAAATACAAAGAAACAAAATGTTGACTATAGCTAACTTCAGGGTGTCAGTTTCCGTGACGGTGTGCGCGCGCATCGTAAAAATTTACTATCATCATTTTTCCCTAACGCGCCAAAAGAAGTATAACTTTAATTAATCTTAAATTAAATTCTTGGTTAAAATTACATAAATTAAAATTTTATTAAAGCTTTTATAGGTAACTAATTCGCTCAGATTGTGAATTATGTTGTCCCTTTTTTTAAGTACCTCATAGTGTTAGTCGGCTTTTCTCGAGGACTGGATTGTTTTCGGAATTGGTGGTAGTATAGTATATAGTACTTTAAATAACGATAATACAAAAACTATAAGATTTAAGGTAACTTGAAAGAATCTTTAGAATCGAATCAATAGTTATTAGACAGTCTAATAAGAAACATTTAAACATGTCAACTGATAAAATTTAATCATTTATAATTAATTATCCGACGTGGTGTAAATGATCAAACTAAATCAAAACAGTGATATGTACGAATCTAATATACCTACACATTATAAAACAAAGTCCTCCGCCGCGTCTGTCTGTTCGCGATAAACTCAAATACCTACTACTGAACTACTGGACGACTTTGCATGCGGCATTCATTAATAGATAGAGGAGATTCACGAGGGAGATTTAGGTATAGGTATAATTTGTCAAGATTTTTTGTAAATTGGTTGGAATATAACGATAAATGTTGAAAGTGTCGGAAAAAGTCTTATTGCCTGAGAGCTTTCGTCGTCCCTTGAGATATATCTAACAAGACAATTGAGATAGTAAATGACGCAGACGAAGTCCCGGAAATCAACTAGTATAATATATCTGTTAATATTGATAATTCTCAAACTTGTATTTAGTTAAGTATCTACTACATATTACTGAGTATAGTGTTTTTCTATAAGTATTATATCGTTTTTATTCAGTGTATGTTCTTTCTCTATACCTACTATAAATAATCTTATTATCTTAAGTATATTAATAAAACATACGTATTATACGTGCAAAAGATAAACATTGCCATTTTGTTCCCAATTACGTTCATAGAAGTTTTGCTTTTGTCGAACTGTCTACGCTATTGACCTAGCAAGGTCTTAAAAGCTTCACCGAACTACGAAGTTTTGCTTAAAAAATATGTATTATATGATAATGTAACGTCATTTTCTGATCAAAACAATGCTGTAACTTAATTTTACACAGAGATCAATAATTAATCTATGATAATTTATATCTCATCATAACTAGTCTTTGATTAACTCGAAACACACGAAGGTAACTTCTAAGCATTCTCTTGATGACATCTCTCTTCTTCTTTTTCCTGGAACGAATTCTCTCGATCAAGATTTTCCATTAACAAGTGAGTGTATTATTTGTATGCGAAAGTATAATGCATTATAAACTGGGCCGTATTAAATTTAACTAGGACTGGATGGGCCATGGCTCCGGGGGTGGCAAATCTCTTTTGGGAGTGACGAGAGCAGAAAAATATGTAGCCTTTCCAGACTGCAAGGTTTTTTCTTTGTAGTATTTTTTTCTATATAAATTGGATAATTTTTATGAGAACATGAATTAATTTTTAAGTATAAACTATATATTACTGCAGATTCCACACATACCAATTACCAACTAGTTTTCAATTCCATTACACTCGACTTGACGATCTTAATCTAAACTCTATCGAAATATATAATCAAAATAACCCATAAAACATAAGTACAGTAAAATGAAACGAAAACAGAAATTTTAACATCTGTTAAAGCTTTCTTTGGATATGAGATGTGATTAACAACTGATACCTGCTTTTATTAGTTGCACGACTACATACACACTCATTAAATGGATAATTCGAAATTACGTACAAAATGAGATAAATGGACTGTTATATATGTATTTATCATAAACAACAATACAATCGTAGTCCGAGGTAGCTTTTAAGGCCTTACTAGGCGAATGGCGTAGACAGTTCGAAAAAAAAAACAACACAATCAATTTTAATGCAAATGACATCTCTCTTCTTCTTTTTCCTGGAACGAATTCTCTCGATCAAGATTTTCCATTAACAAGTGAGTGTATTATTTGTATGCGAAAGTATAACGCATTATAAACTGAGCCGTATTTAATTTAACTAGGACTGGATGGGCCATGGCTCGGGGGTGACAAAACTCTTTTGGAAGTGACGAGAGCAGAAAAGTAAAAATATGTAGCCTTTCCAGACGGCAAGGTGTTTTTCTTTGTAGTATTTTTTTCTATATAAATTGGATAATTTTTATGAGAACATGAATTAATTTTTAAGTATAAACTATATATTACTGCAGATTCCACACATACCAATTACCAACTAGTTTTCAATTCCATTACACTCGACTTGACGATCTTAATCTAAACTCTATCGAAATATACAATCAAAATAACCCATAAAACATAACAGTATACATAACATACATACATAACATACATAACAGTATACAGTAAAATTAAACAAAAACAGAAATTTTAACATCTGTTAAAGCTTTCTTTGGATATGAGATGAGATTAAAAACTGATACCTGCTTTTATTAGTCGCACTACATACTCACTCATTAAATGGATAATTCGAAATTACGTACAAAATGAGATAAATGGACCGTCATATATGTATTTATCATAAAAAACAACACAATCGTAGTCCGAGGTAGCTTTTAAGGCCTTACTAGGCGAATGGCGTAGACAGTTCGAAAAAAAAAACAACACAATCAATTTTAATGCAAACTCGTTTCACTGAAACCTTTGCCAAATAGCGCCATCTATGAGCACCTTGCGGCAGTCAACGTAGCTATGGCAACGGCGCACTGATTGGCCACTTCGGTGAGACCGTGTCACAGCGGAACGTAACAACCGCCACTAAGGACCACTCAACATTTGATCGTAAGCGAATGAATTAAGGTCGTTTTTAATTAGTTACTGATGGTGTTTTAAATGTTTTCGTGTAATAAAGATCTGTGATTAGGTCCGCCCTACTCGACGGCATGGCGGACTGCTTTGTCTTGGCTGTTTGTCTTTTTGCGTTGGTGTTCGTGTGAAAGCTGTGTGAGTGTGGAAAGCATTATGAAGAGTGTAGATTATCCTACATCTATAGTTATGTATTTGAATTAACACATCAGCTTTTCAGTAAAGGTAAACTACTGAATAATACCTTAGACCGGCATCGCAAATGATTGCCTAATCTAATTTTATTAGATAACTCAGACCTGACATAAAACTATGAACCATCGGTATAAATTACCAACATAATGTGTTCATCACCATAATATAATCATGAATATTAACCAATAATTATTGGATAACAAATTCCCAGAACATCTGCGCGTAACTGGTTTTATTTCAAGTATAAAAATTGGTATGGAGTGTATATTTGAAAATGATTATTTTCTTTTGTTTATATTTTCATTGTCGTTATTATAATCAGAAAGCTAAGAATATTGTTGGAGTTAAAAATTCTGTAGGCGCGTTGACATGCTAGTAAGTAGTTAGTAATGCGTGACCGACCGCATTGCGCTTGCGCGGCTTGCATGAGACCAGCGGCGCGTTTGCGACTCTCTGATGTTGCTACTTGCTAGTGTCTATGGACGGCGGTGATCACTTAACATCAGATGACCCACCTCTTCGTTTGCCGCCTGCGATATAAAAAAAGTAGTATAAGAGCCCGTGTACATCTTATATTAATATTATGTATTGAAATTGTGCAACTCATCATATGTTTAATGAATGAATAAGCTATATAAAATTGTATGTTATTATTATTCGGAGTGCCGATACATGTGGAAGATAGACTAATGTTAATAATTACAATACACTAATTATGTAATTTAAATAATCAACACTATAATTAATTTACAAATTCAAAAGATAACACAATTTAAATCCCATAAAGGTAAACTACTGAATAATACCTTAGACCGGCGTCGCAAATGATTGCCTAATCTAATTTCATTAGATAACTCAGACATGACTTAAAACTATAGGTACTCCATCGGTATAAATTACCAACATAATGTGTTCATCACCATAATATAATCATGAATATATTAACCTATAATTATTGGATAACAAATTCCAAGAATATCTGCGCGTAACTGGTTTTATTTCAAGTATAAAAATTGCTATGGAGTGTTTCTACATATATTTGAAAATGATTATTTTCTTTTGTTTATATTTTCACTGTCGTTATTGTAATCAGAAAGCTAAGAATATTTTTGGAGTTAAAAATTCTGTAGGCGCGTTGAGCGGTAGTTTTTTGGCAGGAGACAAATTTATAACTTCGCGTCATGACATGCTGGTAAGTAGTTAGTAATGCGTGACCGAGTATTGCGCTTGCGCGGTTTGCATGAGACCAGCGGCGCGTAGTTTTAAAGGCCGGCGGCGCGTTTGCGATTCCCCTGGTGTTGCTCCTTGCTAGTGTCTATGGACGGCGGTGATCACTTAACATCAGATGACCTACCTGTTCGTTTGCCACCTGCGATATAAAAAAAGTAGTATAAGAGCCCGTGTACATCTTATATTAATATTATGTATTGAAATTGTGCAACTCATCATATGTTTAATGAATGAATAAGCTATATAAAATTGTATGTTATTATTATTCGGAGTGCCGATACATGTGGAAGATAGACTAATGTTAATAATTACAATACACTAATTATGTAATTTAAATAATCAACACTATAATTAATTTACAAATTCAAAAGATAACACAATTTAAATCCCATAGTTCTGAGTTATTACTCTGCGGGTACTCTTTATGACTACCTCGACTTTTGTTATTATAATACTATTATATATATATTTGATTTAAATCGAAAACACAAATGTATTAAAATGGGAATGTATTTGAGAAAATTAACGATCTGAGTGGTTTTATAAAATAAAGCATGTTACGACAAATTAAACTCCGGCGTCGCAAATGATTGCCTAATCTAATTTCATTAGATAACTCAGACATGACTTAAAACTATAGGTACTCCATCGGTATAAATTACCAACATAATGTGTTCATCACCATAATATAATCATGAATATATTAACCTATAATTATTGGATAACAAATTCCAAGAATATCTGCGCGTAACTGGTTTTATTTCAAGTATAAAAATTGCTATGGAGTGTTTCTACATATATTTGAAAATGATTATTTTCTTTTGTTTATATTTTCACTGTCGTTATTGTAATCAGAAAGCTAAGAATATTTTTGGAGTTAAAAATTCTGTAGGCGCGTTGAGCGGTAGTTTTTTGGCAGGAGACAAATTTATAACTTCGCGTCATGACATGCTGGTAAGTAGTTAGTAATGCGTGACCGAGTATTGCGCTTGCGCGGTTTGCATGAGACCAGCGGCGCGTAGTTTTAAAGGCCGGCGGCGCGTTTGCGATTCCCCTGGTGTTGCTTAGATCCGGAGATAGATAAAATTATTTGTGGGAGGCAAGAAAATTTTAAGGGAGCACACTCTCGTAACAGATACGAAACAAAGTGAATCAAAGCAAATATTTGAAAGTTGTCAGTCTGAAAATCAAAATCAAAATTAAATGTCATCCACCATTTTTTGTTATCAAACTTGGCAAAAAATATATAACAGTGCCATCTAGAGAGTGGATTGATAACCAAAAATAGACGAGCCTTTTCCATACAAATCTGATTCTGAGAAGTGAAAATAGCGTATTTATAACTCTATGAAAAGGACGAATCATTATAATTCTGAGTAGATAATTTCCTCATTAAACAAGTAGAATTATAATAGAAATAGATATTTATTTATTGACAGTTGCTATTGATCACAGACTGTAAGACGCTGCATTAGTTACGCCCAAAAGTTATGTAGACATTTTATTATCTACATATTGTACTCACATCTATTGTTGGTAATGGCGCCGTAAAAACATTTGCCAGTCTTAGAGTATTATTGGCATTAAAGTGTTGATTCGAGTTCAATCCGATACTATCCTTATTCTCTTCCTTATAATATTAGCCGATCGTAAGTGATCGTATCTTTTAAAAGTCATTTAAGTTTACTTAAGTTTTAATAATACCATACACTATCAGTTATAAACTAAACCTTATAATTGACTAAAGAGGTATCTAAAATATACCTATGGGTAAATTAAAAAAGTATATGCATTTACGTCGCAAGCGAGTATAAAAAGAGAATTTAAAAAATATTACACATTTAAGCGTCTTGTTCGAACATCAAATATAAATTTGAATAAATAATACGCAAATAAAAAAATGTTTAATAAGTCTTTCAAAAGATTAATGTACATCGACGAACTTCATGATGTCCAACTTCCATTTCAACCTGAAAATGAACTCTCTAAGATCTCTCACATGCTATAAGAGGCGTAACTTTAATAACTTAAGTTTATAATTATATAGTTTCAACTATACCTACCAACAATCAGGTTGTCGTAGAAACGAACTGTTACCAATGCAATTGTGTGTATATATAGGAAGGTACATTAAAACCGGATCTCGCTGACGGTGACCCGGTTCATGGTTCGTGTGCAGAACCGGGCGTAAGTAATTGGCGGGTAACGCGATACTACCGGTTCCGCGGCGCCGGTACCGTTCTCTCATCCGGAATAACCGGTTCTCGGTATAACCGGGCGCTCGCATCCGTCTATCGATTTTACTCTGTAACCTTGTAAAACTGAACTGTGCTATCGTACGGGTCCATCACTTTTCAAATACGATCAGATTGCTAGCATTTACTATTCAATATTTTGTTAAAATGCATAATTTTGTCGTATTTATTTAAACTAAACCTTTATTTTTTATCTGTTCAATGATCAACATTCACCGACAACTTATTATTCTGTTACGTTTAACCATAATTCAATACAACGGTTAGTTTCGATTTACCAAAATTCATATTACTTATAAATAACTTCTTTGGTGATAATTTGTACTCAAAACAATTGTTTGACCACAGACTATATTCTTAATAATTATATTATAGATACGGATGTAAGTTTGTTTGTTTATTAAGATTTCACGCCTTAAATACTCAACCGATCATCACGAATTTCATTTCATTTCATTACGATTTTGAAAAATCGTTGTGAAGGGTTATGGAAAGGGATATACGGTATCGTTTATCCAGAAAATGTTGCCATGAGAAAGCTAAATCTAAACCTATATTGACGTGAGTAAAGCCGCGAGCAAAAGCTAGATTCATATATAGAATGTAGTTTGCTACATTATTTCTTTTTATGAAATTCAGTTATGTCAAATCTCACGTTCCTAATAAAAGAGCTACAAAGTTTTTCCTTCACTTATTAATGTAGATACCTGTATATAGTTTTTATTATCTGTATTTCTTAATAATTCCTTTTTATAAATGATAGAAACTATTGTCGTACATATATTGTGCCATTCATAACGCTAAGGCTCGTCAATAACTAGTAAACAAAAAAAAACAAATCTGAATTCAATTAGAGTATAATAAGGGAAAACTGGACCTTTTTTATATTCGCCTCTTTAACGACTTTCTTTTATATATATAGATAGATGCGGATGTGAGTTTGTTTGTTTATTAACATTTCACGCCTTAAATACTCAACCGATTTTCATGAATTTCATTTAATTTCGTTACGATTTTGAATAAAAGTTGTGAAGGGTTATGGAAAGGGATATACGGTATCGTATTTCCAGAAAATGTTGCCATGAGAAAGCTAAATCTAAATCTATATTGACGTGAGTGAAGCCGCGAGCAAAAGCTAGTTTCATATATAGAATGTATTTTGCTACATTCCTTCTTTGTATGAAATTTAGTTATGTCAAATCTCACGTTCCTCCGCTACAGGCTATGTGCTATAAAAGGGCTAGAAAGTTTTTGCTTCACTTATTAATGTAGGTACCTGTCTATAGTTTTTATTATCTGTATTTCTTAATTATTATTTTTTCTAAATGATAGAAACTATTGAGTGTTGTACATATATTGTAAACTTTAGACACAAGGAGCGCGAAGTATTTCAAATAGAGACTTATAACTAAACGCTTCCAATCATCGATGATACTTAAAAAAAGTGATAACAAAATGAATGTATCATTGATAACGATAAGACTCGTCAATAACTAGTAAACAACAAAAAACAAATCTGAAAACAAATGCAGTATAATAAGGGAAAACTGGACCTTTTTTATTTTCGCCTCTTTATATATAGAATGTATGAAGACATATAGATAATATAACTACAGTCTGCTTTCCTATTATACGCGAAACATCCTAGCGGGAAAGTCAGATTATAAGACAAGCCGAAGCGCAACACTGTAGGCGACACAAATTATGTACAAAATAAATAACATTGTTCATAGAGTTCCTTGGTCACGTGGAGATTTAAATAAAAATGGGTATGTTTTAAGGGTATACCTAAAACTAGGAAATTTGTAATGTAATATGTAATTTGCGATGTATAGCGAATCATTTTAGGAGTATAACCCTTTAAAGGACTAGAACGAGGAGTGAATGAAGAGGTTAAATAGATAAGTTTTTTTTCATTCGTCATTCGTTAACGCGAGATAGTCAGGGTCTTGCGCGGAAGAGTCCCATTCGATCTCGCGCCAGTTAGTAAATTAATTTTTTCTTGAAACTTCTGTATCTGCTTACGTGACATACGTCTATGCATCTATACGAATATTATAAAAAGGAAAAGTTTGTTTGTTTGTAAAATGTAATCTTTGGAACTATTGGTTCTAAAAATTCTCTTAACCCTAGAAAGCGACATTCTGTCTGACTCACATATTAGAATGTTATTTAGTATGGTATAGTAATTTCACATGGAAGAAATAACTTGAGTTTGCTAGTTCATACTTTATAAAAAGGAGAACATCGTATGATATGCAGTGGCCAGTATTTGGCTACGATGGCTAGTAGCACAGAGCTGATTTATATTTTTTAAATCTATTATATTATTATGTAATTATTTCATTATATAACTATTATATAATCTTATATCTAAACTAGCCGTGCCCGCGACTTCGTCCGCGTGGAACACTAACAGTGTGTAATAAAATCATCTAAATATATTACGTCCATTTACTTATCTACTTTTCTCTCGTACTTACGTCGCGCCGTCATTAAAATTATAATAAATTTTGATAGAGTGGACTGATTTTAATAAAACCAACACTTAAATGTTAATTGAGGATATACTTTATGGTTTTCTCGAAGAGGTTTTATTATGAACGCAGTATCTTAGCAGTGATGCGTGTTCATATAAACAATTATTTTCACACAAATCTAAAAGTACAGACACGTTAGATGTACATGCTTATTGTACGTATAGATTTACTGTATGTGCGTGTATCTAAATGCTTATACTCATACGTAGGTATGTATACCTAAGTATCACTTGTTTAATTAATTCAATATGCTTAGTTTGAAATGAAACCACTGCATACGAGATTCACTCTTACCTATATATATATATATATATATCTATGAATATCCAGTGGGTGAAGGACTCTGTCTGGGTGAAGATTATAACTATATATACCTATATAGCTTACAATTACTTATTATGGTGGCGTTACGGATTCCAAGACTGCAGCAGCAGCTACTGTAACGTGAGTTATAATATGAAAATCTATACTTAAATATTGGTAAATTAAAAAAAAATCTCTAGTAGATTCCTAGACCGAGGTCAAAACGACATTTAACGTGATATATAACGAAGTAAAATTTCCGAACCAATTTGCAGTTGATTAGAAAAAGACGGTTCGTGTATTGTCGGAGGGGACCAGAGCGATGGTATGTCAGCGTGTAAGCCGCTAAGCGACGCTTCAACAGCGGTAATCCTACTCGGAGCCCCCTGTCTTCACGACTTGTGGACAAGTGGCCGGAGTTGATTAAAACGCCGTATGTCGTATTTCGACTCGACTACATTATATTGTTTACGGAACGAACAATTACTATGTAACGACACAACAAACTGTTTTTTTTTATACTCTGTAAAATGAACACGCGCGTTAAGGCAACTTATGTCAATCGACGTATTCGTAATTTGTATAGTCGAGGTGTGATTTTAATATGACGAGTGCTCGTCAGGAGGTCGAACTTCGAATATAGAGAAAAAAAAATGATATTGACGACACTAAAGCTCGTCAATAGCTAGAAACCAAAAAAACAATAACTTTTGTTAAACAGATTTTAATTAAACCAAGACTAAATGTTAATCGAGGATATACTTTATGGTTTTATTAACGAAGTATCTTAGCAGTGAGGCGTGTTCATATAAACAGACAAACATTTCGAAAAATGATGATGAGATGAAATGTATGTCACTTATGTCAAGACACCTGTACCAATTATTTTCACAAAAATCTAAAAAATACAGGCACGTTAGATTTACATCCTTATATATGTGTTGTTAGCACTCTTCGTACTACTATTGTCTACAGCGGAGGTGTTACTAATGACCTGACACGCCATTTGTCGAAAATTATCGGCCGGTCGTAACTTTACTGAATGCTATAAAAGGCGAGTCTGTCGAGTCATTGGGGTGAAGCTGTAGTGCGTGTTCATATAAACAATTATTTTCACACAAATCTAAAAGTACAGACACGTTAGATGTACATGCTTATTGTACGTATAGATTTACTGTATGTGCGTGTATCTAAATGCTTATACTCATACGTAGGTATGTATACCTAAGTATCACTTGTTTAATTAATTCAATATGCTTAGTTTGAAATGAAACCACCGCATACAAGATTCACTCTTACCTATTATGAATATCCAGTGGGTGAAGGACTCTGTCTGGGTGAAGATTATAACTATATATACCTATATAGCTTACAATTACTTATTATGGTGGCGTTACGGATTCCAAGATTGCAGCAGCAGCTACTGTAACGTGAGTTATAATATGAAAATCTATACTTAAATATTGGTAAATTAAAAAAAAATCTCTAGTAGATTCCTAGACCGAGGTCAAAACGACATTTAACGTGATATATAACGAAGTAAAATTTCCGAACCAATTTGCAGTTGATTAGAAAAAGACGGTTCGTGTATTGTCGGAGGGGACCAGAGCGATGGTATGTCAGCGTGTAAGCCGCTAAGCGACGCTTCAACAGCGGTAATCCTACTCGGAGCCCCCTGTCTTCACGACTTGTGGACAAGTGGCCGGAGTTGATTAAAACGCCGTATGTCGTATTTCGACTCGACTACATTATATTGTTTACGGAACAAACAATTACTATGTAACGACACAAGAATGTGTTTTTTTATACTCTGTAAAATGAACAGGCGCGATAAGCCAACTTATGTCAATCGACGTATTCGTAATTTGTATAGTCGAGGTGTGATTTTAATATGACGAGTGCTCGTCCGGCGGTCGAACTTCGAATATAGAGAAAAAAAAATGATATTGACGACACTAAAGCTCGTCAATAGCTAGAAACCAAAAAAAGTATGAAAAAATCGTCTGAGAAACAGAGGAACGAGATGTTCTTAATCGCTTCCTCACTGCATATAGAGTTATAATACTACCTATTTAACCTAAACCTAACCTAAAATAATTTGTTAATGAGATTAGTTAACAGACACTTTATATCTGTCGTTAGATTTGTGATTACAATCACCACCGTTGTGTTATGATTCAAACCTGTACACTGCAATGTGTATCATTATGTAGGTACGACCAGAGTAGTTCGCTTTGAATTGAATTGTTTGCTATTGCTACGTACTTAGAGTAACACCGTGAATGTAGTCCGGCACTTTCTTCAAATAAGGGCTGTCTAACTTCAAAAGTTTTTTTTCAAATTGAACCACCACTACGTTAGTACAGTGGGTTGAAAAGTACAGACAATTCAAACTTATAATCCTATTATTATATATTATAAACTAACTAATACTTGCGACTTTGTCTGTGGTGCTTATCTTAACAATAAGTACCTACCTATATTTTCGTAAAATCGTAGTTTCTTAATATTTTATGTGAAGTAAAGGTATCTTGATATGTTTTTAAATAAGGCTAATCATCTAAAAAGTCTAACTATAAAAAAGTCGATGCAGTTATAAGAACTGCCGATAGAAGTGAAAACTCAAAACTATGAAATAACTGTGTTCTCTTTTGAAATGTTTAATTAATTATAGTGTACATTACAATATTTAAATTTTATAACCTGTATATTAACATTAGCCTAGTTTTCACATCTATTGGAACTCGGAACAACAATTACCTATATACCTACATTATTATACAGTTTATTAATTACCTCTCTCCTCTCCTTTTCCCTCCCCTAACCCTTCCCTCCGAAAGATGGCAACGCACTTACGACTCCTCTGGGGTTGTTAGTGTGCATGGATGGTGGTGATCATTTAACAGCAGGTGACCCACCTGTTCGTTTGCCACCTATGACATAAAAAAAAATAAAAATAATCAAACATATGAACATGATGAACAATCTCGGTACAAAATATTAATGGGTATTACATGCACACAGGCTGCTATACTACGCGACGATAGTCTGATGCAAGCCGCGCCAGCGCAATACGGTCGGTCACTCTTACCACCATGTCATGACCCGAAATCATAGTTTATCTCCTGCCAAAGATATGTATTGGTAAACGTTCCTACAAAAGTTTTCACTTCAAAAAAACTGATCGAAACATTCTATAGTTTTTCCGTGGTGCGCACACAACCGCAGATCTCTGACAGTTTATCTTTGTAAACAAAAAAGTTTGTGAGGGTGTATGTATGACTATGTGTCACTAGTTGGCGTTATTATATAATTCTTTCTCGAGAGTACAGGTCATTCTGAGGAAGGTCTTACTAGTAATTGAAAAGTAAATAATTTAAAGGACAGAAATATTAAGATGCATAGAACACAAGGCAACGTATCCTCTCTAACGTTCTGCTGATAAAATACATATTTATAATTGAAATTAATGGGTTCCCGACGAATGACATCGTTATAAAAACGCATAAAGACAATAATTGAATAAGCACCGCAAAGTATCGCGAACTACGAGACTCTACAACAGTGTTTTGATCCGATTAGCGGAGATTTATACACGTACTCCATGTGTAATAATCAATTTACGAGCTGAACTATAAATTATATCCTAACAATGTTTATATGTGCACGTTCTTTATGCTCTATACCATTGTAATAAGGTTCATTATTGTTTGATAACAGGTTAGGTCAATGTTTGTCGGAGCACGCCCTCCGGTGCGTTGGAGCCGTCCACGGCCGCGGGACGTAGTTTTGGGGTCTCTTGTCCCCTAATTTCTAATAATGAACTGGTCCAGTGACTTAAAATTTGTAATGTGTACTAATGGATTATTATCGTGACTACGATGTCTATTCATATTTATTGTAAACGAAATCGCGGTGACGTTTTGAAACAAAACGCATTAGTGTCGGACGATATGAAATGTAAAACTAGTTGGTCTTTTTGTCTTTATATGGTTGCTTGGTTTTCTTGTTCTATAAGAAATGCTTTTTATAACTGATTAACTATAATATATGCTGTTTTCTTATTATTGTAATTTTGACGTAACTACTTAACCCCTTATAAACTCTTCTGCGATATCAGTTACCTAGGTGAGATTCTATCAATCTTGTATAGTTCCTATGGAAAAAAATAATGATGGATAGTAATGGATTAACCCTTTTGAAAATTAGTGTGGACAAAAGACATATATTTGAATTATGTTTATGTATATAGGCTGAATGATTATAGTGTGCATATAAAAGTAGTGTCAGAGACATGATTGTTTTCAATCTAAACCCCTCAACTACACACAAAGTATATTGAAGTTATGGCTAATATATAATTATCTTGTATAGGTTAAATAATAATTTTGTGGTTTTAATTATATAGATATATAGCTGACATCGTTATAAAAACGCATAAAGACAATAATTGAATAAGCACCGCAAAGTATCGCGAACTACGAGACTCTACAACAGTGTTTTGATCCGATTAGCGGAGATTTATACACGTACTCCATGTGTAATAATCAATTTACGAGCTGAACTATAAATTATATCCTAACAATGTTTATATGTGCACGTTCTTTATGCTCTATACCATTGTAATAAGGTTCATTATTGTTTGATAACAAGTTAGGTCAATGTTTGTCGGAGCACGCCCTCCGGTGCGTTGGAGCCGTCCACGGCCGCGGGACGTAGTTTTGGGGTCTCTTGTCCCCTAATTTCTAATAATGAACTGGTCCAGTGACTTAAAATTTGTAATGTGTACTAATGGATTATTATCGTGACTACGATGTCTATTCATATTTATTGTAAAAGAAATCGCGGTGATGTTTTGAAACAAAACGCATTAATTTCGGACGATATGAAATGTAAAAGTAGTTGGTATTTTTGTCTTTATAAGGTTGCTTGGTTTTCTTGTTCTATAAGAAATGCTTTTTATAACTGATTAACTATAATATATGCTGTTTTCTTATTATTGTAATTTTGACGTAACTACTTAACCCCTTATAAACTCTTCTGCGATATCAGTTACCTAGGTGAGATTCTATCAATCTTGTATAGTTCCTATGGAAAAAAATAATGATGGATAGTAATGGATTAACCCTTTTGAAAATTAGTGTGGACAAAAGACATATATTTGAATTATGTTTATGTATATAGGCTGAATGATTATAGTGTGCATATAAAAGTAGTGTCAGAGACATGATTGTTTTCAATCTAAACCCCTCAACTACACACAAAGTATATTGAAGTTATGGCTAATATATAATTATCTTGTATAGGTTAAATAATAATTTTGTGGTTTTAATTATATAGATATATAGCTGAAACGAAGTGTTATCGTTGTCTGTAGGTATTGCTGGAGCAAGTACCAGCCGACATTACGATGATAACTAACGGTGCCTAGAGAAAGGTTAACATATTCACTAAAAAATACAATATAACATTATTAAATGTCTCAGTATAACTGACAAAAGCTTCAACTATAATCCTAGGATATGAAACACGACTTGTTTCATTCTTACTTACCACTAATATCTATTGCTATCACTCTCTACTGTATAAAGTACAAAAGCTAAATATTAAAACTCATCAAGCATGTGAATTATATCGACATATAAGCCACTTTAGTGAGCCAGATATTTTTCGATACATATGGTGGCCACTATTTCATCGGAAACTCGCACTATGGGTGTAGTTCATGTTGAATTCAATATCATAAAATGCTATCTTTGTACATAGAATGTAAGAGAATTATCATGAGATCAACATTAACCTTCTAATGTTGAAAAGTAGATCCTCTTGGTGACAACTTGAGAGAAATCTTCCCAGGATCATTTAATTTACATTTATTTAGGAATTCAATAAGCTTTCGCAACCGAAATATCCCACGGATGGCCATGAAACTCGTAAGCTGTATTATTTTTTATAAATAATTAGATTAAATGTGACGTCGAGTGATGAGGTTCATGTCCCGGGGTGAGTATGGAGTTCAACAGTGCGAGAATTATGTACATATCTGTCTGTCCCCTGCGCGTAGACTTGCTTAATGTTTTGTACGGGAACGCTGTTACATCGCTAAATATTCATGTGCGAAGCGTCCGTGTCTCATCCCGGAGGGTTGTTTTTATTGAATTTATATCTTTACATTGTCGCTAATGTTGTTGTTTTTATAATCATTGATATGTTGTATTCTCTTGCCACAATTTCACGCGATGTGGACTTGTAATGAAGTAATTTAGGGCGGTTAGCTATAGACTCTAGTTTATAGCGGGTTTGTAGCTTATGTTAAGGCACGAAGGCGGAATCTGAAAGGATTGCAATTAGCAATGATGTATTTCCAATAACAAGAGGAGGGAATCCACATGATATGGTAAAGCCGCCACACACTTAACACAATAGAGTCACTACTCTATTGGTTTGCCACGGCTTATATACTATACCTGCAACGACTATGAATGGATTGGGAATTTCGGTAGTCGCCGTTATTTATGGATTGCACCGTGATTACCGTACTACTGGTATACTACTGGTATAGTGCAGTCAATTTGTCAAGTTTGGATAAAGAAAATTTACAGTTCTAGTCCTTTTTTTTATACTAGCTTAGTAAAATGGTAATAAAAGTCTAGAAATAACGGTGACCACAGGTAATAGACACCGGTCGTCGTTATGTTAGCCTGCAGACATGTCTCCTCACACCTCGTTTGAATGACCAGATACCGGAGTCTAAGGGGAAAATGCTAGCCGAGAAACGATTCCACATCTTCACGCATAGTATAGGAAACGTTAGAATTTGCTAGCGGAAATGCTTATTAGGTACTTTGTATCGACAGATACACGTTAATAGTCCCCGTGTCGTTAACGACAGTTAATAGTCCCCGTGGTTCCCTAATATGTAGAAGGAAATGATGGAATCAGGTTAAAGATCTCTCTAGAACATTCGCTTTGGAATAGGCGATAAAATAAAACAAATTCAGTAAGGCAATATCCCTTCGCAATTGAAACGGTTCTAGGTTGTTGGTGCCGTCTGCATCGTCTGCATGCATCATCATCATCATCATCTATTCACAATGTGAAAACCCCGTCATTGCATTAATCTAGCGCACTAGATGAAATAATTCCAAGGATGCAAACAAAAGTCCAAGAACAATCGAACCTGATGGAAGCAACATAATGAAATTGCTTTATAAATGTTTCACGCGTCTAATAACATGGTTGATTATGGTTACTAATATGATGAGGATAAAAAGCACTAGATGAAATAATTCCAAGGATGCAAACAAAAGTCCAAGAACAATCGAACCTGATGGAAGCAACATAATGAAATTGCTTTATAAATGTTTCACGCGTCTAATAACATGGTTGATTATGGTTACTAATATGATGAGGATAAAAAAAATAAAGCACGGAAAAGAATATCTAATGCTTTACAAAATAAATATGTAATGGACAAACAACAAAGCGATTCGGATGAATGGATGCGCGTGCGCAGTGTTCAGTAATCCCGCCGCGTCGGCTCACAGGCGCGCGCCTCTCCACCGCTAATGACGGATGATGAGGCTCTCCCCAATGTTTTCCCTTGTTACAAAAATATATAAGTACTATTTTATTATCTACTGAATGGTTTTGAATCTAACACGGCACTTAATTTTTAGTCAATAGTGAATTACGCTGTTTTGTCATTTTACAACAAGCGCTGTTATAAACCGCTGTTAATTATTCTGTTGTTAGGCATTCTTCTGTTATATATTCTATTACAATTAGTAACAATCACATGGTAATTAAAATGAATATTCATTGTTCAGCGACGTAGAATGTTCTCTCGTTCACACCTATTGGTTATTACATAATGCTTGCTTGCTTGCTTCTTCTAATAATACTGACTTCTTCTTATTTTTTTATCCATTACGTTTATAGCATAGAAACAATGGATTAGGTTATTAGTTGTTGTGATTGTGAGCACCTGTAATATGTAATCAATATAAAACCACTGTAGAATAAAAATTATCTGTTCCCTCTCCATGTCTTCTTGTAGTTAATGTACTAGTTTCAGGCAAGTCTTGTCCGATTGCTAAAAGATAGATCTCAATGACACCTTGCCTCGAGATTATGTAATTTATTTTACTTTTTTTCTTCAAATAATTTTAACAAACGATTTCAGATGCTAATTTACTTTTTATAAAAGTTTTTTATAGCATCGTCAAAAATACAAATTTAGCTCTTTGGTGACTTATTCATACTTAATAAAAAGTGGGTTTGAAGGTTTAGAAATTTCGAATTGTCTCCTCTTCTCTCCTCGTCTCCTCCTTTTCCCACAACACAGTTACGAACGACGCTAACATTGTCAAAATGAAATAAAATTACGCAACCATATTGAAAATTACATACTAGAAAGATAGAGCGAGAGAGAGTAAGAAATAATCTCAAACAATCCGAGTACATTCATATTAAATAACAATAACAAGATAGTAAACGCAGAAACAGTTAATAAAGCGTCGCGCAGCGGGTGTCCGGGAACGGGTCTCGTTAGCCGCGGACACGCGCCGCACTCGCCGCGACGCCTCGCAACCTCGCCAATTACTACAAATGAGCATTTTTTAATGTCAGTTTGTTGTGCACGTTTCTTTCGTAGCCAGAGGGCATCGCAAACAGACTGTAGCCGTTCGTGACTGTCGCTGTCCAGTCGAGAACAATGCCATCTAAAAAAAAGCTCTACCCTTCTTAAATATCCCTTCTGAATGTTTTCGCGTGTTAAAATTATTCATATTTTTCAGGATATCCCCATCCACATTGTAGTCAGTTCGAAAAAAAAAACCCATCCACATCGGAGAGTGTCTGTCAAATGCGTTTGTCGTATAATATACTTGGATCTTTAGTAACAGACGTTCACTTTGTTCACATGTGATTTATTGCAATTAGCTCTAGCCAATCAATTTTTGTTATCCTCAACCCACGTTGATAATAAAACTCAAGTCCAGGAATAAATGAAAATTGAACCTACTCATTGTCGTTTTTACTGCCTTAAAAATGTTATTCTAAATGATAAATATTTCTGTACATAATATGAAAAATATATTTCCCATAATCGCGGTAGCAAGTTCACCACCCTCTCTAATCAATTATCTCGGGAAGAATTTATTGCGTGTAACTGGATTGGTGGTATATCCCGGACGCGCTCACGATGCTCAAATGAATTGAATCAGTGGTAATGGAGACGCGTCGCGTCGCCTCCTGCAGTTCTGCTTTCTACAATACCATCTTACTTCAATAGATACAGGAGTGTACATTACAAGGGATGGGAGGAAGCATGTTATACACATAGTAGCGTATTTATGTATGTAGGTACTCTTCATTATTAATTCTCTACATGTTCACTAGTCGATTTTTGGGACAATTTCAATTTCGTTAAATTCCTCAGGAAGTTTTTTATACAAAGTTAAAATATTCAAAATATAGTTAGAATATTTTCATTTAAGAAAGTACACACGTTAAATTACTTTCGAGATATAACAAAAGGAAAAAAGTGGAAATTCAGGGAACATTTTTAATAATGAAAAATACGTTTGATTTATATTTTCAATCACTCGATATAAGTAAGTCATGGGTTATCGATGCAGTTATATATGAAAGAACAATACATTTTGATTAAATTTTGTATTCAATATAAGGTTTAAAATATTTAAATAGAAAATCAAAAGGCACACGTTATTGAAAAGCTAACACCGTTTTGTGTAAAATCGAATACAGTGCTACACCCGCATAAACTTCTTTTGCTGTACTTTCTACCTTACAATACTCTGTGATTATAATTCTCTTATAGAATTCTACAAGCCACATAGTTTTTCCTTTAATATCTAGAATATAACTATTATAGGTCGCACTTTAAGTCTGTTATATAATAATAAAACCAGGAATGAAAACCTATACAAAGCAATTAAAATTTGATTACGCTGATAATGATTTAAAGGATGAGTGAAGTTTTGACGAGTGTTACTTTTAGAATATGTTTATTTATTTTAAATACTCCGAGCAAGAAGAATGTAATGATGTTGTTCCCGCGCTTCAATGACTCATCACACTACTATATTTATTTTATTGTTTATATCTGTAGAGGATTCTTTATTGTTACAAATATTTTTTCAATGGTTAGATATAGTGCATTTTTTACTTATGGTGTATTACTAATAGGAAAGGACAGTTCGTTAAAAAATAAGCATCGCCGAGTTTAGTGACTTGTACCACGCGGTCGCTTAGTCGAACCCAGCCGGATAAACGGTTGGTTAAATTGTAACATTGCATTGTCCGGTAATGTGATGGGCACGAGATATTTATTTGTGTACCATTTCACTTGATTTGATCGACTCGAGGGCTATCTATTGCTTCTCTAATCGAATTCAACGACGTATACGGCGCTCTCTGACTTTTGGGTATTACGATTCATTACGGTTAATGTGATTTACTTTTACACAGATAGTAGAAAACATGTTTATTGTGGTTTCAGTCGTATCAGATTTAACAAAAAGTAATATAGTTTCTGAGATGAAATATACATTTAACTGTTTATGTAAATAAACAACTATGTGGGTACCCACTCGAAGTTTTATAAAAAAATCATTTCAGAATCGCGATGACCCAGGGCAGTCGCTTAAACAGTTTTCTAATGGAAATAAAGAAATTTGCAAGGCTGTAGAGCGCACAGATTAGGTGTCAAACCCTTTTTGCTTACCCTAGTACGGACAAGATGTGACGTTAAATAATTTAGTTTCTTTTTCATTTGAATTTGTTATTTAAATGGCTATCAAATATTTGTATAGGTAATAAAAATATAACACATAAATAAGAATGTGAATTTCTTTGCTTGTTTGTTACGTTTTCATACCTCAGCTACTGAATCGATCATCACTAAATTTTACATAAATATCCTCAATAGTACAAAATAGGATATAGGACATACTTTCGGCAGGAAAATGCACTGTTACCGAAAGAGATAGGTCAAAAATACATAAACGAGGTCGAAGACGCGGGCAGAAACTAGTTCTTAATAAGCGTAAGTGGTGTTCATGTATATCTATGAGATTGATAGGCTCCAACGTTATTTAATCCATCACCATGTTACCACAACCAAGAATTTCTTTCATAACGAAAGTTTTCATCTTACCCGTTTGGCTATAACTTGCCCATAGGGGTCGTTGCTACACACCAACTTCTGGACCATGTGGTGATATGAGAACTGGTATTCGTAAATATTTAAACAATTTTAATTATTTTACAATAAAAGGGTTTACTGCAATAGAAAGTTAAGTATTCGAAACCTCGGGCACAAGTTTTGTTTCATGATTAATATTCTTAAGCATTTATAAATAGTGGTTGTGGTGGTTTGACCGGTGGAATATCAACCCGATGTCCGCATTTTGGTACCCCGACATGTAGGTACCAACAAATTTTTGGGAATTCGCGTACATTTACTAATTTAAATCGGTAACACTAATGGCTGACGGTGAACCTGAGAAATGTTAATATAGTACCACCGTATGTGGGAATACCTATATACAACTGTGGTTTTCTCATGTGATTATGCCTATACCTTCCTACGGGAAAAAGCCTATGGCCCTACAATCTGTATCTTACAGTCTGGAGATGATAATTCTGTTTTGTAAATAATTCCCACTTGAAATTAAATGTAGCTTAAGAGTTTAGGTTACAGAGGTTAAGGTTACACGCTAAATAGAGAGGACTAATTTGAATAACCAGCTGCCGGAACATAGCTACAGGTGCTTGGTGGCAAGATTTACAACTTGAGGGTGGTAGCTAGCGAGGAGAACTTATCCGACCGCCATACTATGGTTTCATCACAATGTTTCCCGTCACCGGATGCTCAGAACCTATATCGATAAACGCGGTATCCGAACACATCACATTACACCATAAATACTTCAAAACAATGTACATAATTACATGTGTATAGCAGCTCGAATACTGACAATACCAGCTCGAAAGCAATTAGTAGAACATTATTATTTCCTCATAGAAAAATAAAATCTGTGTACTGCTTTTAGACACAACTTAGACACTAAATTTTTATTCCAGGAATGACAAAAAACTGCACAAAGTAGAATAGTTGTAGAACGGTATAAGTAAATAATCTGAAAACTAAGTTCACTGAGCTCCGCGCGGCTCAATTATAAACTTATGCGTCCGAACTAGTGACGTGATACCCTCATTATCGATATATTATTACTTTATATCGTATACTAGCGGGCTCAGCGGACGTCGTTCCGCCCTGACAATAAAAAAAAAACCTGACAAATTATATACCTAAACCTTCCTCATGAATCACTTGGTCTATTGGTGATAACAGTATAAAAATCCGTTCTACTGAATACTACTTTGTACTTTACTGTACTTAGTACTTCGAGTTTATTGAGAACAGAACAGACAGACAGACTGACGCGGCAGAGGACTTTGTTTTATGATGTGTATGTGTTCTCCCATTTGTTTATTTAAGGATAGATATCTTTAAATGCATTGTGCACTAAATGAAAGTGCACCGTTACGTTCTGGTCTATGACGCTGTTTCTCGGTTCTCAACTACAAGCGCGTTCGGCTCAGTGATGCAATGAATCGTATGTACTCAATCATAACAATTATTACGTATCTAATCTAATCTCCGTATTATCATAGTAAAACGCAATGATGAAACTGTACTTGATGGTAAGCACAGTACAATCGCAAATCAAGAACGTCCGCAAACAGTTCTATAGCCTAGAGGCAGACGACGATGACATGCATCTGACAAGGACATCTCTGTAGCTTAATTTACACTTACCATGTATACATATTTTGGGCCAATATTGTCGGCAGTCCATCAGGTCGAACACAGACACTCTACTCTCCACTTGTTTACTAAATATATTTGAACATACTTCGGAAAACGATACATGTGAACGTGTGAATGTGAACGTGCCACTATGCTACCACATCGTTGTTCGAATCAGCGGACATCTGATGGATATTCCACCGAATACCGATCGTACCACTCGATCACCACGACTTGTCGACTACCACACGTAAATATAAACAATTGTGTAGTAAATTAAAATGGGCATCCTTGTATGATAAATAATTTAAAATATCGTTTTTTTTAAATAATTAAATTACTTAATTGCAAGGTATAATACACTTTGCGAATCAGTGATCAGCTAGTGGTTGTAAACATTACCGCGATAACAACAAGTGATACCATAACTGAACCCGATACGTAGTGGAGCGAATTAAATGGTTATTATTGTAGGCTTTTCGCAAACCGTGCTAAGTGACAAAATGAAAAAAAAAGTACATTATTAAAAACGATCTTTCATGTCTACCAATTATTAGAACATGCTATTTCTTTATTGACGTTGGCTCTCAGAGAATACGAAGCATTTCT
>MNPI01032764.1:0-10490 GCA_015888305.1 Antheraea pernyi | reverse complement strand
CTTCTCAAGTTCAACATTAAACTTATAATACATTTTCTAATTTAATTTCCGATTGATGTAGATTTACTACATTTGATTGGTGTATCTATAATGCAAAGTTTTTTTTAAATAACTAGCTATTATTTACCGTCTTAATAATGATAAGATCCCAAAGTTTGATTCGCCACTTTAAAGATTTCCCATAATCGGTATAGTATTGGAACACGAAGAAGTGTTACACAATAGATATCCATTTTGCTATAACATGACTATTTGTTATAACAAACTAATAGTATATCTAATAGTATGCGCGCACACGCAAAAACTACTGCATAGAGATTTCCATAAATTTTATTACTTTTAATACTTTGTTTTTGACACTTTGTTCTTATCTAAAAAAATATCACGATAATTTAATTTGCTTTCAAGTTATTGAATGTTTAAAACACACTATGATATTTATAAGAATTACGCTTTCAACGAAGTGTTTTCTTGCCGTGGAGAAGTGGATTAAACGGTGTGTTGCGCATCCGCAGAAGAGGAGAAATAAATGGGTAACATAAAACAACAAAGAAATGTATTAAGAAAAGTATATTTTTCATTTTTTTATGATTTTCCTCTATATATAAAACATATTCTATAAGATAATAAATAACGCAGATGAAGAGAAATGTTGTAAGAAAAGTATATACGGTTAGCTTTCTTTTTTGTATTAGTTTCAAAATTCAATTTTACACAAATAATATGTACTACCACTCAGAATTTACTGTAATCATGAATAAACTCACTAAATGTTTATTATAGTGGATTAATGAAGTGTAACATCAAAGAGCTACGTCGATACGGTAGAACAAGATATTTCTGTTAAAAATAAAAGCCGTACAAATGTGTTGCGGCGAGGATGTCGGTAATTTATGAATTTGTCAGGACAAACTGAACATCGTTGTCGGCGTAAATAAAGAGGATCGTGGCGTGGATAAATTTGTGTCAGATCAAATGAATCGTGCACTGGGATATTTGTTGCGCTTATTGCAATTATAGCGGTAAGGGTGATATCATAAGAGATTTCCTGGTGTCGCGACCCGCACCGAGTGAACTAAATATTCATTCCGTCTTAATTTATTATCACCCATACGCTAAAGTAAAAATGACATAATGTGACAAAATAGATTAATTAAAATTTATAAAACGGAACTGTTAATATTCTTTAATTGTTTATTCAAGATATCTATATGTATAAAAATCTAGTGTCACGATGTTTGTCCACGATGAACTCCGAACCTACTGAATCGATCTTCATGAAAGTTGGCGTTTATGTATAATTTGGTACAACATGAGAGAATTTATATTTGGATTCATGGCCTCAATATCTTTTAATTAATTACTAATTAAGTGATTGTTAATGTTGATTATTGTTATTCATTGTAAGTTTCATCAGTCTCGAACAGATGTCGCTTTAAATCAGTTTGTTGAAAGAAAACTGTAGGACCAACTGATATACATAAACCATAGATGGCGCCACGTTTCAATTTTGAACATTTCTTTTCAAGTCTACTTTAGTTTATTTGTTCTTATTAGGCATGTTTGTAAATGTAAACACAAATTGTAGAAGCACTTATCGTTCAACTATAGTCTTATTTATCAACAAAAACTTAGCAAAAATTAGGCTTATAAGTTAAAACTGTCCGATACCTACATTTAAGAGTTGTGTAAAAGTAGAGTTAAATGTTCGTAGTTGCTTGCTTATAATATTAATATTACATTTTCTTTAGTAATGCTGAAATTTGAGCAGTCTCGTAAACTTCGTCCCTTGTGAAGCTTTGTGTGTCTTTATGGTGGTAGAGCCACGCTGAACCTATTACTGGTATCAGCATGAATGGGTCGGCTCGGCTGGCGTAGTACCACCCTCTCATAGAAAACCGACGTGAAGTAACAGTGCTTGCTTGCATTGTTGCGTTTGGTTCGGTCAGTGAGAGCGCCGAAGGCCCACGTCCCCTCCCCTCTTCTCCTCTCCCTCCCCTATTCCCTTCCCCCAAAGGGTGGCAATGCACTTGCGACTCTTCTGGTGTTGTTAGTGTCCATGGACGGTGGTGACCACTTAACAGCAGGTGACCCACCTGTTCGTTTGACACTTATGACATAAAAAAAAAATTAAAAGTCTCGTAAACTTCGTCCCTTGTGAAGCCTTGTGTGTCTTTATGGTGGTAGAGCCACGCTGAAGCTATTACTGGTATCAGCATGAATGAGTCGGCTCGACTGGGGTAGTACCACCCTCTCATATAAAACCGACGTGAAGTAACAGTGCTTGCATTGTTGCGTTTCGTTCGGTCAGTGAGAGAGCCAGAGGCCCACCTCCCTTTCCTCCTCCCCCTTCCCGACCCCCCTGCCTCATACACAGGTTGCCAACGCACTTGCGACTCCCCTGGTGTTGCTAGTGTCTATGGATGGTGGTGATCACTTACGATCAGGTGACCTACTAGTTCGTTTGCCTCGTTTGATATTTAAAAAAACTTTAAATATTTAAAATTACTTAGATACCTGATCACTGTGGTAAGTTTACAATAAGTTAGTAACTTTCTCCATGTTATATTATAACACGAAACCTAAGAACTATAAAGCATAACCCATGTCGCACAGGAGGAATGTAATCTTCTATCAGTGTAAGATTTTTTAGAGTTGAAACAGTAGTTCCAAAGGTTACCTCTTACGCACAAACTTTATCTCTTATAGTATTTTAGTATATTACTACTATTAGTATAAATTACTTCTTTAAATATGAATAATTATTATTGAAAAGTGTATAAGTCTACATATACTTGTGTTAATTATTGTTTTATGTGAAAGAGAAGAGTCAATTACCTATAAACTAACATTAAATATTGTGGTACTTAGCAAAGGTCCTCACTTTATATTCCACAATTTTCACGTAGGACATAAAACTCGATGAAATATGTACCCCGGTAAGAGTAATAAAATAAATCTTGTACAAAGTGGCCCGTATTTCACCTTCATCCACAGACATGGGTATCTAGCGTTGAAGGGAAAATTCAATAAAAATCGCAATCGTAAAACCTAAGACGTGCGCCATATAAAAATACCTAAGAAAGCATTAAGAAGCCGTTCCCTAATAATAGGTCCCGCCAGATGCACGGGACGGCCGCGGCCGACTGGAAAAGTCACTGTGAGAACTCGAGCGAAGGAAATTATTTTTTTCGGTCTGCCACACACGGCCCTAGCTAACTCAGCGAAAACTGAACACCGACCTCTTATGGGAATTACTTACAAAAGGAATATTTTGCAATGATGTATATCTTGGCACTATTATATATAAATGAAAATAATTTTGTAGCATTTTTTTTATATGGTAAGTAGGGGTGATCGCGACACTTGAAGTACAAAATTGTTAGGATGCTTTTTTTGCAGTCTTTTAGTATTTAGCTTACCAATGGAATCAAATTGGATTCGGTAAAGGACTAATTAATATATTTAACTAGCTAATGGGTTTGGGGTGTAAGGGGTGTCGAATTACATTATAAGACTTGCACCCGGCTGAATAACGAACGAGGCAATGGCGAAAGCGGGGTGGTAGGGTTTTACAGCCTGACTGGGTCGCAACCATCATGTATACCTATGGTGAAAATGCCCCTCATAGTAGTTCGCTTCTGCAGCTCGCGTTTCGAGATCACCCTGTGCATATCCAGCTTTTTGCAGGCCGGCATGACAGCCGCGACCGGCGATGGATAGTGTTTCACTCAGTGGTTACCATTGTTTTTGGATTGTACTGTGCTTACTATCAGAAAGTGCAATCATTTTGCCGTGGTACAAAAAAAAAAATGCTCGTGACTTCGTGAACAAACACTTTACGCCAACAAAAAATATAAAAAAACTGAAAGAAGAGACGTACTTTTTCCTATAAAATTTATCCGCTTAGTTCCTCTTTCCTGCTCATGCACACCACACCGCTTGTCGCACTTCACACATCGTTGACTTTAAAACTCTAATAACTTTATAATAAACGAAGCTATCGTGATAGTTTTTTTAGAGCAGAGTGTCTAAGTGGCAAAACTAAAAAAATGTAACCGAAATTTATCCAGTAATTGTTGAGTGATGCGTATATAATAGCAACCTCTATGATTTTTTTAAGGTAAGTAGATAGATTATGAAAAAGAAAATTTAATTCGTCAAATATGAAAAGACTAGTAGACTTTTTTATTTCTACATCTATGCAGTTATCTACTACATGATATATGACATTGGTTAATATTTAATGGTTTAGTTCAGTGGTCGGCAAACTCGCCATCCAAAAGAACCAAATCCAAATTGAACATTATTCAAAGACCCTTTTTTAAACTGAAACTTTGCTTTATTACAGACATTTTCATGGAAATAGATAAAATGTACTCTTGAGCTTGACTTTCGTAAATATGTCTTTTTTTTATAACCGATTAGCCGTGCTATTGGTGCTATCTAAATATGTGCCTCTTTTCAGTAGGCTTGCGTTTCAGAAATGTGTACTTGTCTCTTACAAGGTAAGTTGATAAATAATAATCTATGTCTGGATGAAACATTTTGTGGAATAGCCGCGGAAAATCAGTGAAAGAACCGCGGTTTGCCGACCATTGGTTTAGGTAAACTTATGCAACTTGTTATGTTAAATTCATATTAAATTACTTTTAACCTCATAACTTGTTATAAATATATAATACTAGCGGGCCCGGCAGACGTTGTCCCGCTCTGAATATTAAAAAAATCCTTGACAAAATATATACTAAAACCTTCTCCATGAATCACTTTATCCACTGGTGAAAACCGCATGGTAATCCGTTCAGTAGTTTTTGAGTTAATCGCGAACAGACAGACAGACAGACGCGGTAGGGGACTTTCTTTTATACTATCTAAGATAACAGACCATAAAACCTTGACAATGTATACAACTATGATTTAAAAAAGGAATAGTAGATATCGGTTCAGTAGTTTTCGAGGCATAAGCATACACAAAAGGATACTATAAGGAACCGTAACTTAAACATACATCATTAAGATGTTTTGTAAGTTTGACTCTTGATGTTGTAACTGAAAATAGTAACACGTTAAGATTAGAGGGGGCTGGCTCTCAACTGCAGCTGTCGGAAAACAATTATAAACACTCCAAGAAAATTTCTGAGGTTCAAGTTTTTTCACCATATTTTCCTTCACCGTCAGCCGATATTGTTACTAATTTGAATTTTCGGTCATAATGCTCGACCATCACACTTTTTTTGGTATGGTTGCACCTAAATGTTTTCATTTATTAGAAGCCAACGTTCATTGTGGGAATTTAATGCACGTACTTTTGCTGTTGCTTAATTTCTTAAAAATGCAAGTACATTTTTAGCTGTTGAAGTAGTCTTAAATTCATAAATAAGTTTTTAAATGCAAAATGTTTTTCAGTAAAACTCAAAGTAATCGAACCTCAGCTTCACAAAGAATAATTTAGTACGTACGTACCTAACTAAAATAAATACTATTAATTCAATACGAGTTATGACTATGTATTTTATAAATATCTATACATTTAGATACGTGCATAATACAAATTAAATGTAACAGTAAATAAATCCCTTTGAACTATTTACTGCGGATTTGTTATCAAGAGGATTAAATGTAACGTTGAAATAATTGGGGTACTTAGAGCAATGCTGAAAATCCGGTTTCACATCGAAAGCCCGATTTCCGGCGATTTTACCGGCTGTAATCTCGGGGGCGAATAACTGCGGGTTGCAACCGAACAACGCCGCTCATTAGTGCAATGTTCAATTAGGGAGCGTCGATGGACGCGACGCGACGCGCGGGGGCGCACCAAACCGTGTAACTGACGCTTTGCATCCCACAGATAATTTCAATGAGAAAATAATGTTATTATCTGAACCATGTTTGGGTCATTTTGGTATAGGTACAAACATGTATAAACTTCTGATTTCTTTGTAGATGAAACAATCGGCTGAAAATATTTTCTCTATTAATTAATATTCCTTCATGTTTTTAAATATCCAATTTTACTGGATAACGTACTTATATAGGGAATACTTTGTAGAATCTTCATAAAAAGTGAGATAATAATTTTTATATTAATGTATTATTGGATTTGCCTTTGATTGTAAATATAAGATTACTGGTACATCTTCATTTTACGTAGACACATAAGAAAACAATAATTTACAATGATAATAATAATATGAGTAGGCACATAACCTCATAACAAGAAAATTTTATTCTAAAACAAAACAAATGAAGAAGCTTTTCATGTCTATTTGTGTTACCTTAGTTCTTCTAAACTATGCAATAGATTTGATATGGTTCTGACTATCAATGAGATAGTTCTTCCCGGAAGGTTTAAATATATGATAGATGTGATTCACATATATATCTATAAGGCAAAGTCGATGTGTTATAATGAATCCGTCGGACGAAATTTGCGGTTGCTTGCATTAACTACGCTGTTTGAACCTCATGAGATACATGCAAATAATGTATTACAAAACTGTACAACTGAAAAATTGTTATAGAAACGTCCTCGATGGTATGTTTTTCTCTTTCCCACAGCAATCCTTTTTGTTTCTTACATATTAATAAAAAATAATAATTTGTTATTTGCAGCGCTATTTTGACAAATATATTATAGTATTAATTACTCTCATTGTTTTGGGCACTTAATGTTTATCAAAATTATTCGACGCCACGTTAGTACATTCTACCCGTGTTAAGCCGGACACGGATCGTTAATGTATAGATATTTTAAGTTCTCGTAAATAAAGAATGCGAGTTCGCGGATTAAACGACTTCTAGGCTTAAGCATAGTTGGGCGTACTACCTCTACGCCACGAAGTGCACGATTTCGAACAGAACCCGATTTATGTGATCTCATTCAGATATATGTTACAGTCATGTTATAATCATAATATACTGGGTGTCCGTCGCGGCTTCGTACGGGTATATTAAGGAAGAGAAGGAGACGAAATCTTCCCTTTACCGAACAGCTATGTAATGAAATAAAATGACTACTGAACGTCAATCTGTCAATACGGTCAATATTTTTGAAGATCTTCCTACGATTTCTATCTAACTCATTTTTTATTGAGATTTTTAACCCAAGCATTTCACTTTTCCGTACGATTTTGCAAACATCTTAATTCATACAAACCTTGTCCTGACAATTGCAAAAAGTAAAGAAAAGCCAAATTGGAGCAGCTGCTTTAAAGTAATACGCGTAAACATATTCGATAACTGATTTTTATTTAAATGGACTATGTTGTATCAAATAATTTTTCAAAGGTCCCTAAACTTAGTAATACTAGTTAAATTATTGCAACATCAGGGGCGTTGGCAGCCTGTGTATGGGGGAGTGGGGGATGGGGAAGGAGAAAAGGGAGGTGGGTATCCAGCACTCTCACTGACCAAACGAAACGCAACAATGCAAGTACTGTTACATCACGTTGGTTTTCTGTGAGAGAGTGGCTACCCCGGACGAACCGACCCATTCATGCTGAAACCAGTAATAGCTTCAGCGTGGCTCTACCACAACTACATGAAACCTTTCCTCATAAAAGGCCTATTGTTTAGTAGTAACATATTTACAAGTTAGTATATAAAAAAATATTGTGAGATATTTGGTTTGGGACTGGAAACCCAAGGAAGTACCTAGTAGATTATACGTAAGTATTATAATTTGTATCGTGGTAATGCAAACAAGCCATATAATCTATTCAATTAAAATATGTTAATAATATAAATTGTAGTTTCAGTAATACGACGTATAAATGCAATTATAAACACTATTGACGATGTGATGAATAATTAATACTTATATATTTTTAAACCATGTTTCTTTTTATTTATTTAATGTTCCTCGTTAAACTTGAATGTGTCTCTTATTAGTAAAAATGTTTTCCGTGGTAGATATACCTCAGGAATGGCGACACTCAAAAGAATAGGATTCATCTTATGTTGCCTGGATATTTGACCGGAAAATCCAGTGCCAGGTATCGATATCAAAATTGTGATGTGCCGAAGCATAGATAATTTTAATGATGTGGTCTCTTATTAGTAAAAATGTTTTCCGTGGTAGATATACCTCAGGAATGGCGACACTCAAAAGAATAGGATTCATCTTATGTTGCCTGGATATTTGACCGGAAAATCCAGTGCCAGGTATCGATATCAAAATTGTGATGTGCCGAAGCATAGATAATTTTAATGATGTGTACGTTTGTCGCAATCCAGGCATTCACAATACCATTACTACGGCCTTTTTGCCATTTCAGAGTTATTTATCTTGCAAACTTATCATATGAGGAAGATATTTCTTAATTATTACTTTCATCGTCATAATTCAGCAAAGTTAATACTATATAGATTACTAGCGGGCCCGGCAGACGTTGTCCCGCCTTGATTATAAAAAAATCATTGACAAATTATATACTAAAACCTTCGGTGTTATTTAAAGAGCAATAGAAATGTTTGCTTAAAGAATACATATTTAATTTTATTTATACGATTACCAGTTCTTTTTTCACACGCATGTGTAAAGTCACACTTCTTGTTCAAATAAAAAGCAGTAAGAAACATTTCGCTGATAATGTACTCCATTGGGTTCTGTTGGTTTATTGCTTTATTTTAAAACTTAGCGGTTTAAATTAAATAAAAAACAAATTGACTCAAATCGTTAACAACTATATAACCGAATTTTGTATTAATATTAAATAGAAAGGCCCATGCTTTAATTAATTTCGGATGACTAAGCAAAAACTTCAATATTATATTTACTTTGTACTAATTTAAGTTACTGTATAATTCTTGAGTGTTTGTAAAAATAGACTCAAAGGTAAAACGATCTAAAGGAGACTTAAGATGTAGCTATAAGTGTCAGTGATTAATCACTTTCGTCATTCCGTGGTTATTTCAATTCAATTTTAACAAGTTAGAAAATAAAATAAAAATCTGCGTGATACTTATTTGAATTACATATGTATTTCTTTTTGCTATGATTTATATCCAAATAATCATTAATCTAAATAATATTTATTGTATGTATAATCAATATATTTTGTTAAAAAATACTTACAACCATCGAATCGCCTCTGTCGATCTCAGTAAAAACACAAAGAACAATACCAAGAACATAACAAACAAACGCATCACAAAATAAATGTGACCATTACTCACTCAAACTTAGCCAAATAAATATAAATAAAAAATGAAAAACGCGCGAAACGTTTAGGCGGGAAAATACAGCGGATGTGCGATATAGAGTGCGAACATTGAGAGAGTTGCGTGTCTGACCGCAGTCGGACTACGTCTGCGGCTGAAAGCAAAACGCGACAATCCTGCAACCAGCGACCAATGGTCAGGGAGACAGCGCCGCCGCCACTTCGGCCTGCTCTCCACTCGGTTGTAAAGATTAAATATTACAGAACAGATACTTAAGGCGTCTGGTACAAATAAAAGTAGCAATAAATGAATGTTTCATGTAAGTTATGTCGTGGCTGACAAATAATATATGTCCATATATGTAATCATCAATTTTATTATCATGAACACCAATCTGTACTAGCTCAGTATTCTTCATCAGCACTAACGTTATTTAAAACAAATATACCATACCTATTCTTGGATATCGCACTCATAAAAATCAAAATCACTAGGAGCAGTTCGGTAAATATATTTGGCCATGCAAAACTCTTCTTATCCCGTGAATAAATCTCAATGAATGGATAATGATAATACCAATAATACAATAATTATAGTATTCGAGGATTAGAGTGAGAAACACTATCAAAAAAGAATGAATTCATATTGAACCTGTTTAGTAAAGTATACGATTTTTTAAACGAGCTGAAATTATACACGTGTATATCGAATCATGTCTTCTCAGAGTCAGGCGAGTCGTAGGCAGTTATAAAATCGTTTGAGCTTCAAATAGTAGAACAGAGGGCGGGCTTACATCGTTCCCTGAACAGGCGGTACAACCCACTTATCAATTCAGTCGAGTGGGTATTCATTCAATGTGAAGCATTGTACCTATTATGCACAGATTCGGTGCTTATTTACCCGTTCCAACGTTACTGTCAATAACCGTGGGTAACTTTGTCTAAAGTTGAGTACGCATAAAAATTAACTCCTTTTTTTGTTTGTTTTAAATGTGATCTTTAGTTTAATGATATATGGGGTACGGAGTTAGGTCGCTACATAAATAATATTTTTATGTGTAAATCTATCTCTAATATATTTTAAAAAATCTTTAAAATTTAACGTGATATTGATTGATGACTTATGATCTTTAGTTTAATGATATATGGGGTACGGAGTTAGGTCGCTACATAAATAATATTTTTATGTGTAAATCTATCTCTAATATATTTTAAAAAATCTTTAAAATTTAACGTGATATTGATTGATGACTTATTCATATAAGGAATGTTAAAAATATCTCCAATATTCAAACGGTATACTGTTTTATTAAATGGCAACTCACT
>MNPI01032759.1:0-10165 GCA_015888305.1 Antheraea pernyi | reverse complement strand
TTTTATAAGGAGTAATTTGGGCTACTTTTAATTTTTTTATTATATCTGTGGGACAACGTCCTCCGGGATCGCTAGTGAAGAATAGTTTAAACGAAACTTCGTCTCTGTCATTAATCGGTGTTGCGAACGAGCATTGCTTTTTTTTCTGTATACTTAGGTTGCGTTTCATCAAAATTAAATGATGACGTCATCTGAAATGGTAACCATGCTAAGCCTACGATGGGACTGATTCTCAAGTGCAACTGTCGTAATATACCAAAAGGTGATTGGCGACAGATTTTCAACTTAAGGGTCCTAGCTAGAAAAGCGTATTTATAAAAAAACCCAGCAATGGTTTTATCATGAAGTTGTTTCCTTCATCTAAAGAACTTCACCGACTCAGTTGTTAGGATTTGAACCTACGTCTATCGACGCGGTGTCCGAACAGGCTATCAACTAAGCCAATCAATTAACAATTGACTACGAGAACGATAGTGATGTGTAGAAATGACACCCCTCTTTATACATCCTCTAAAAAGTATTACGACCACAATGACTTTTATAATAGACAAGCTGATATCTCCGCGACTTCATTGGCATTGTTATTTTCTTAAAAAAATACATTTTATATACTTAAAAAATCCTTACCTCTGTCGTACTGTGAAGATTTGAAGTCTACATTGCGACCAGTGTGTTTCCTTTTTATGACACTGAGTCCTAGAAACGAGGCGTGAAGAGGTACATTTGGTGGTCGACCGCAGTTGGTATTTAACCCCGACAGTCGCCGTTGTTTTCAAAGTTTACCTTACATTCCAAGTATTATTCGTTTTACCCAATTAGTATATAAATTTATGTGGCTTTAGATAACGTAAATAAAAAAAAATCTTATAATTTAATTTTTTTATTAAAGTTCAGACGTTTTCGTATAAATATGTGATTAAGATAATATATTGGTTGTTTAATACCGACTTGCAATATATATTTTTGTTTCTTTATTTTATTTAGAGACTGTTTTTTTTATATCATGGGAGTCAAACGTTAGGTACAAAGGTAACAAACTAATTTAAAGCGCCATCTATTCGAGACTGATGAAACTTACAATTACTGACAATAATCAACATTGCCAATCATTTCATTTGAAAATAAAAATATTGAGGCCCTTAATTAAAATATAAATTATCCTATCTCTCAAGTTGGATCCAATTATACATAAATGCCATATTTCATGAAGATCGGTTGAGTACTTTCGGAGTTCATCGTGGACATTGGATTTTTATATATTTAAATTATACTGTATGGTCCCTGTATTTGTTGCAATAATTTTTTTTTTCTGTCTTTTATATTGTTAATATAATAGCGCATTGAAGTCGTTGGTATCAGCTAGTATGTTTGTTTGTATGGTGACAAATAATGTTTTATTTTTGTTCCAGTCGACGGGAATGACGCCGCTTATGTTCGCAGTGAAAGACAACAGAACTTCCTTCGTTGAGCGCCTCATAGAACTTGGCTCGGACGTCGGTGCAAGAAATAATGTGAGTTGCTAACATTAAGAGCTATGCATAATATCCGAGGCACTTATACCTCGAAGTTACATAGTGTCGATTATTGTGACAATATTATTATGCCCGTGTACGTAATCCAAATATATATACGAGAAAGTCCATAGAGGAAATGAAATGATGAGGACATATATCCATCACTCACCCGCACATAGAGATCCACTTCTCCAGGATGCCCCGGCTAAGTTTGTAGCTTAGGTCGCTATTCTTGTTAACAAGGCACTAGTCTACACTGGCACTAGTTTATATTACGGCTTTCTAGGGATTTTTTCCGATTGTATAATTATTTTTTAACGCAATTACGCTCAGAGCAGTTTGCTTTTTGCAAGATTCAAGCGTACTAGGTTTTTTCTAGAGGGCAGCACTTGTGTCCGTTTAAAGTGCGTTCTGGTAAATTAGTGGACAGATACATTCCATTTAATTAATAATATTAATATAGATAAAGATTTGAGCTAACATATACCTAATAAAATACGGAACAGAGAAACATGTTTATTTATAAATACAGTGTCCTGTCACAACTAAGTTAAAAATGAGATGTGAGCTTGTTTGTTACGCTTCCACGTCTCAACAACTCAACCGATCATATACGATCAGAATATAGCTTTAGATCAATCTTTGCTTCATGTTGTCATAAGAGTAAAGCAATATTACCAAAGCCAATGTCAATATTTTAATATTTAGTATTTTTATGGCGAACTCACTTTAAATGATGATTCAAAAGCCAAAAAATACTTTGTAAATTCAAAATAACAAAATTTATTTGCTCATGAAAGTAACCCATGGCTTAGATATCCGCGGTTACAATAATACAGTTCAACCTGATGTAGCAATTATATTTGGTACAATTGATGATGAACTTTGAACAAAAATGAATTCTTAAAAAAAGTTAATGGTAGTATTTATTTTTGTTTTAGATTCATCATTTGAGTCTATTGTGTATCCATTACTTTTCCAAGCGATATTACTGGGCATATAACTATTCCTCATAATGTACAGACCTCATTTAGGTAGTTCAATATCACTCAGAAATGCCACCATTCATAGTGTCGTGTAAAATTAATTGAGAATTGTGTCATGAGTTGAGTGAGTTATTTTCGTAAAGTTATATTTACTTAAAACTTGATAGTTTTACCTACCACCTTATGTAACCACCTGTTTTTTTGTTTCAATATAATTATTATTTCATTCGGACATAGATTTTTTTCATGTCTATATAATTATTAAAAAAGTGGCAAATAACTGAGTAGCCATGATGAAAACCTTTGATTATAGAAGTAAGTTGATAAAAACCCTAATAAAGTTCAAATTTAAAAAAATCAATGAACGTTGAAATTCGACCACTAGCTATATTGCTTTATTGTACAATTAAAAATATTGTATCGTTTTGTGTATATCTAAGTTAGTTAGTTAGTCATAGCACTTACATGGCTACCTATAGATGTAGCGATATCAGCCGCCGCCCACAATACATACTCATAATCCACTATTGGTCACCATTAGGTGTGTGTGATTAATATACGAGCGAATGGAAAGGAATTACATTGTAATGCCTACTAACAAATACTCGTCATCTGCCTCACAAAAGCACCGAGCAAAATTGAGTATTACTTTTCTTCGAGGAATACTGTTATCATCATATATATATATTAATATTTGAAGCCTAAACTTTGTATCCCTTTTTAACGGAATTGGGCGAACGGATGAACGGGAAATTTGGCATAGTTAAAGTTTATATGGAGGAGACGTGCAGAAAGCTATTTCAATTATATTTGGTACAATTGATGATGAACTTTGAACAAAAATGAATTCTTAAAAAAAGTTAATGGTAGTATTTATTTTTGTTTTAGATTCATCATTTGAGTCTATTGTGTATCCATTACTTTTCCAAGCGATGTTACTGGGCATATAACTATTCCTCATAATGTACAGACCTCATTTAGGTAGTTCAATATCACTCAGAAATGCCACCATTCATAGTGTCGTGTAAAATTAATTGAGAATTGTGTCATGAGTTGAGTGAGTTATTTTCGTAAAGTTATATTTACTTAAAACTTGATAGTTTTACCTACCACCTTATGTAACCACCTGTTTTTTTGTTTCAATATAATTATTATTTCATTCGGACATAGATTTTTTTCATGTCTATATAATTATTAAAAAAGTGGCAAATAACTGAGTAGCCATGATGAAAACCTTTGATTATAGAACCTGTTTTTTTGTTTCAATATAATTATTATTTCATTCGGACATAGATTTTTTTCATGTCTATATAATTATTAAAAAAGTGGCAAATAACTGAGTAGCCATGATGAAAACCTTTGATTATAGAAGTAAGTTGATAAAAACCCTAATAAAGTTCAAATTTAAAAAAATCAATGAACGTTGAAATTCGACCACTAGCTATATTGCTTTATTGTACAATTAAAAATATTGTATCGTTTTGTGTATATCTAAGTTAGTTAGTTAGTCATAGCACTTACATGGCTACCTATAGATGTAGCGATATCAGCCGCCGCCCACAATACATACTCATAATCCACTATTGGTCACCATTAGGTGTGTGTGATTAATATACGAGCGAATGGAAAGGAATTACATTGTAATGCCTACTAACAAATACTCGTCATCTGCCTCACAAAAGCACCGAGCAAAATTGAGTATTACTTTTCTTCGAGGAATACTGTTATCATCATATATATATATTAATATTTGAAGCCTAAACTTTGTATCCCTTTTTAACGGAATTGGGCGAACGGATGAACGGGAAATTTGGCATAGTTAAAGTTTATATGGAGGAGACGTGCAGAAAGCTATTTATTTTATATAAAATGCATTAGAAGTACATTAAATTAACCTCTCTACTTTGGCTGGGACACTTTTGGGCATTACATAAAGGATGCGCTTAAAATTATTTTACCAATAGAAAGCCACGTTATTTGTGAGTGTCATAGGTTATATATCATCACGCTAAGGACAATAGGAGCGGAGCAACAATGAACAATGTTTTAAAAACGGGACTTTTTTCCTTTTGAGAGCTTCTGCTGCGACTTAGCCCAAAATAATTATTCCACGCGTATGAAGTCGCGGGCAGAAGCTATTAACTAATTATATTATCTATACTAATATTATAAAGAGGTACAGTTTGTGGGTTTGTGAGTTTGTGAGTTTGTGACGTTGTAAGGGGTAATCTCAGGAACTACTGGTCCGATTTGAATAATTCTTTCAGTGTTATATAGCTCATTCATCGAGAATGGTTATAGGCTATATATCATAACGCTAGGGCCAATAGGAGCGGAGCACAGATGAAAAATGTTTCAAAATCGAGATGTTTTTTTCTTTTTGAGAGCTTCTGCTATCTGTCAGCGTTAGCCCAGAGTAGTAACTATTACTACGCGGACGAAGTCGCGGGCAGGGGCTATAATATTATAAAGAGTTAAAGTTTGTGACGTTGTAGGGGGTAATCTCAGGAACTAATAAACCGATTTTGAAAATTATTTTACCAATAGAAAGCCACGTTATTTGTGAGTGTCATAGGTTATATATCATCACGCTAAGGACAATAGGAGCGGAGCAACAATGAACAATGTTTTAAAAACGGGACTTTTTTCCTTTTGAGAGCTTCTGCTGCGACTTAGCCCAAAATAATTATTCCACGCGTATGAAGTCGCGGGCAGAAGCTATTATCTATACTAATATTATAAAGAGGTAAAGTTTGTGAGGTTGTAGGGGGTCATATCTGGGGAGTCGGAGAAAAAATAGTCGAACGAAAACGTTTCTTACGAACGCTGCCTTAACTATTAGAGATATATGATTGAGTTCTAGAGAAAAGTAGTAGCTTGACAATGCCTATTACCGCCCAACGAAGTGGGCACGGGTCGGCTAGTATATTATAATCACACTACTAGTTGAAAAATAATACTTCATGCAATATACCAATTAGGTTATAGATCTTTAGTTCAAAAGCGCCTCTTGGCCGATAACATCAACATTGGTTCTTACGTTTTTGTGATATGAAGGTTAGTTTTGTATATATGATATCAAATTTCATCGGCTCCCGGTAATTTTTAATAGGTCATAAAAAAATTATAATTTCCTATAATTGGACAAAAATGGATAGTATAAATTTAACAATTGTGTATACAGTTGAACATTATATTATAGTATATAGTGCACCAAATAAACGTTTGTTTTTTAATTGTTATTGAGGTCTGTCTGCGCGTGCATAAAAAAAATCGAGGCAGTCATAAAAGCTGCCGAAGGAAGTGAAAACTCATAACAATGAAATAACTGTTGTGTGTTTCTTTTGAATTAATATATGATAGGCTGCACAATTTCAATAAAAAATATCAATATTAGATGTACATAGGCCCTTATACTACGCGTCGCTAGTCTGACACTGAAGAGCAATACGCTTGGTCACAGTTTACTAGCATACTATGACGCGATATTATAAGTTTATCTCCTGCCAAAAATACCGCTCAACGCGCCTATTCAAGTATTCACTTCTAAAAGTGAATACAGATTGTAAAAAATTACGTAACGTGATAATAATTAAATGTTATAATACTTTTTTCTTATTACTCCTCTTTGAGCCCTTTACGTTAGTTACATGGTTGAAAACGTTATTTTTACGTAACCTTTTGGAGTAATGGACTAATTGGGTATGAACATACTGTTTTCAAAGTACCATTTTGCATCTTTTACAGGATTACAGCTGTCGAAATTAATGTTTTGACAAAATAATAAATAGAGAAAAATGAAAAGGCAAAACATTATTTATAGTATAATTTATTTATAAAAAAGTATTCATGATAATGTTTATTTTACTCACATTTAATTCTATTATAATACAAAAAAATATTAATTCGTAATCAATACACGAATTTCCTAATCGAGGTTTATCGGCACTACATGGACAGAATGGCATCACTAGTTTCAACATGGCCGACAGAATTGAACGTCGTACGTCATTTGTTTCTAGTTCGAATTTGACCTACACGTGTATAATCCTTTAGTTCAATATGGCCTCTTGCTGGTAACGTCAATATTTGTTCTTACGTCTTTATGGAATAAAGGTTAGTTTGTTATCAATATTATCAATCCTTGTCCTACGCCTAGTTATTAATTAAAATATGCATTACTCACTCTACTGCTTCAATTTTACACAACATATACACACATGTAAATAAAAAAGACATTTTGACATCTGTCAACAAAGAACTTCAAAAAAGGTTGTGAAGGAGGTTGCTATGCTCGACTGTATGTATTATTTTACTCTTACGTTCCAATTACCCTTTTTCATTCTACATTCTACAATGATATTATAACATATTACCCTTTGACAAAAGAACCCTAATAAAATTCAAACTTTAAAAAATCAATGAACTATGGTCGAATGTCGACCTCTGGGCGCCTACTAGTTTATATGATCGTGATATTAGTTTTGCGGACATTTAGTTCAATGTTGCACTAAACCCACTTATTTCTATAAACACTTTGAAGCCGGAAAGCTACAAAATATTTTATTGCTAATTATTGTAATAGTTTATTTTCAATCACATTATAAATTTTAACAAAGATAATAAAAAATATACGAGAATATTAAAAAACTTAATATGTAAGTGTTGCATAGAATCAAATAAATACTAATCTGTGGGCCGCCTTGTGTGCACAACCCACATTAAAATAAGGATGCGCCAAAAATCCAAGTTTTAATCTTTATAAAAATACACACAGAAATATAGTTTACAAGTATGTATAACAGTATCGTAAATACAAGATTTAGAGTGCGCGATACCTGTAGCCTTCAGTAATAGTATCTCTGCGAGTAGGCGGGTGAGGGTGCGCGGACGCCGCTCGTTCAATCGATTGCCGCGCGGGGGCGGCAAAATAGCTAGCGGGTACAGGAACATAAGAGCCAGCAATTTATTAGAATTGTAAGGTGGCATAGTATGTCACATATCTATGTACATACAAGAATGACTGACTAGTCAGGCTAGTGCTGTGAAAATTTGTATGCGGATTTCTTCTAATATAGGTAAACATTAAGAAAACGACTTTATAAGGTTACGACGAGGTTACTACGTTCGGTTGTATGTTTTTTTTTTATGTATGTTAATCGATATCTCAAACTCAACCCCTAAGGGGGTGAAACATCGTTTATTTGATTTCCACCCACTTAGTATCTACGTATTTTCGTGAAATTGGAGCTGATTAATTATACCCATTAGAAACCAGATATATTTATGGTCACTAAAAATGGAAAAATAAAAAAAACCGCCTCCGATGTGAAAAAGTAATAACGCACTAAAAAGCGAAAAATAACCGAATTATTAAATTAAATTAAAAATATTGATATTCTCGCTACCTAATAATATATTTGAAATCGATGCCAACCTATATTTCAATTTTGTTGCAGATAATAAAATATGTATACTATACAGATATACATTATGGGACACGAGAGTGGACCAAAACTTTGTATGTAGATGATATGAATTTGGGTTGGCATTGACTTCAAATATATTAATTATTATTTTAATTTAATAATTCAGTTATTTTTCGCTTTTTAGTGCCTTATGACCTTTTCACATCGAAGGCAGTTTTTTTTTGGAATGTCAACTCCTAAGGTTGTAAACAAGGGGATGGAAATTTGTATAAAATTCCGTCGTTTTTTCGTTGCGTCATTCAATTCATTAATAATTATTATTACATATTATAAAACAAAGTCCTTTACCGCATCTGTCTGTATATCTCTTCACGATAAACATAAAAGCCACAGACCGGATTTTCATGTGGTTTTCGTTAATAGATAGTGATTCACAAGGAAGGATTAGATATTTAATTTGTATCTAAATAGTTTTTGTAAATTGGTTGGGGTTGTATTGGTTGAAATATAACATGTTGGAAGTGTTAGAAAAGCGGGCTGGGAGCTTTCGTCGAAAACGCTGCCTAATCCATTTGAGATATAACAAAACAAATGATATTATAAACAACGCAGACGAAGTCGCGGGTATCAGCTAGTTTTATGTATATAGATGTAGCATAAATAGTCGAAAATAATGACTGCATAGAAAACGCGTGCGAAGCCGTTGGACATTGCTAGTATAATATAAGCCTGCAAGCTTACGAAGCTTTTCGAAGGTGGCAGAGCTACGCTGAAGCTATTAATTGTTACAGCATGAATGGGTCGGCTCGCCTGGGGTACTACTACCCGACCCACAAAAAACCGACGTGAAGTAACAGTGTTTGCATTGTTGCATTTCGTTCGGTCACTCAGAGAGTCGGAAGACCACCTCCCCCTTCCCCAAACACAGGCCGGCAACACGCTTACGACCCCCCTGGTGTTGCTAGTGTCTATGGATCCGCCTGCTCGTTTGCCCACTATAATATAAAAAAAAATAGGATGATAATGTTTGTAAACTTGTTTACATCGTTTTTTTTTTTAATTCATGGAATGCCTTTTTTTTCGAACTGACTACGCTATTGACCTAGGAAGGTCTTAACAGCTTCACCGGACTACACATGGAATGCTTAATTTAACTGAATTGGCTTACTTGGCTTACTATTGGCTTGTATTTGGCACTGCTTCCGTAGCATAAGTAATTGGAAGTAGCCCTATTTCGAAAATTGGATCTGATTTACTGTGGTCGTTTTTGTCCTCCCAGTTCAATAGGACACAATTCCTCTTTATCGAATCATCGAGGCATGCTTTCATTAGACTTGTTTGCATTATTGCGTTTCGTTCGGTCGCTGTGAGCGCCGGAGGCCCACCTTCCTTCAAGACAGGTTGGCAACGCACTTGGGACTCCCCTGGTGTTGCAAGTGTCTATGGACGGTGGTGATCACTTAACATCAGTTGACCAACATGTCCGTTTGCCTCCTATGATATAAAAAAAATACACTTGCAAGCAGTTAAAAACTGGTATTCTGATACTGCCTCTACGAAGGGTAATCTAAAAGTAATACTAATCGATATAACATACAATATTCATAGAAAAAATACAATATATTATTCAACGTAGTATCCTAATAAATCAATACATTTGGTCCATATCTTCTAAAATATAATGCTCGAATTCCTTCTTTATCCCGAATCTCCCAAAATGCTTCTACAGTGTCAATCACTTTGCTTTTGTCTTCAGATTTATTACTGCTTACTGCTGCTTTTTACATTAATTCTAAATACATAAGTTTATATTTATGTGTATACATGTGATGTATGTGCATATGTATGACATAACACATCTATATCTATCTATTACATATAATAAGAATGTAAATCTAATGTGTCTATATTTTTATGAAAAAAATTGATGCAGGTGTCTTGGAATAAGTAATAAAATATATTTCAATCATTTTTATAAATGACTGTTTGACAGACAGTGTCTGTCTACCTGTCTGTCTGTTTGTATGAACACGCATCACTGCTAAAGTACTGCGTTCATAAATAATAAAGCTTCATCAAGAAAATCATAAAGCATATCCCCGAGTAACATTTAGTCTTGGTTTCATGAAAATCGGTTCACTCTATTGTAATCATAATGACGACGGGACTTAAGTACGACAGAAAAGTAAATAGACTTAATACATTGGGATGAGTTTATTAGTTACTATTTTTTTAC
>MNPI01032751.1:0-10005 GCA_015888305.1 Antheraea pernyi | reverse complement strand
ACCTCGATAATACAAACCTCTATAAGGTATAAACCTCTACAACTTAAAAAAATAATCTGTTCCCTTCCCCTTCAGAGTCTAAAGCCTCTAGTATTTAGAATACGCACCCTCTATAACTTAAACTAATTAAATTCCAGTATTAGCACTCAGTTACTTAAAGAATGTTTTGGTTGACCTTGTCGCATAAACTGTCTGTCAATGAGTCATTTCGATTGAATATACAAAACAAAAAGTTTCTCGAAATTTATTGGTTTCATGTGTTTACAACTTAAATTGTTACAAGCTGAACAGTTCCCAAACCAAAACATCAGTGTTAAAGACCCATATTGACAAAAAAAAGCTGAAGAGTTCGATAATTCACTGAAAAAAACTAAAGCTAGCAATGGCTGGTTAGTAAACTTTGAGAAACGGTATGATTTTTTTAAATGTTAAAAGGCAAACGAACAGGTGGGTCACCTGAGGTTAAGTGATCACCACCGTCCATAGACATTAGCAACACCAGGGGAGTCGCAAGTGCGTTGCCAGCCTGTGTATGGGGGATGGGTAGGGGGGATACGGAAAAGAGGAAGGGGGTGGGCCTCCGGCGCTCTTACTGACCGAACGAAACGCAACAGTGCAATCATTGTTATTTCACGTCGGTTTTCTGTGAGAGGATGGTACTGACCCAGACGAGCCGACCCATTGGCGTGCGGACTCCTCAACAATATATTCAAATCAAATCAAATCAAAATTCAAATGAATATCTTTCTTTCTACGCGGACGCAAAAATCGTGTCAATGTTAAAGAATGTAACTTATAATTCATTTCAGTAAATGCTAAAATACCTCAAGGCTCTGTACCTTTGCCTATTTTCTTTCTTCTATACATCAATGATATGATACCTTTGGGCCATATTCATTGGTTTGCAGATTACAGCACCATACATGGGTGCTCTTTCAGCTAGCCTTCTTGCGGTCAGGGGAAGTTGTCATTGAGCTCGACCAGTCCTTGCGTTGCATATCAACATATTTTTATTATTAGTATTCGATCACAGAGATGTGCGCCGTAGTCATTATGTATACGGACTGACTTAAGCACCGGTGAGGGGGTTGGTGGGAGGAAATATGACACTTGATGGATTTAAATAAGGACGGATAATATCGTTGTGTATTGCAATGCTTCTTAACCATTTTCGTCTAAACAATTAACGTTAAGCCTTAAAGCACTACTGAAAAAATTGCTGGTTTCAGCATGAATGGATCGGCTCGTCCGGGGTAGTACCACCCTCTCATAGAAAACCAACGTGAAGTAACAGTGCTTGCATTGTTGCTCCCCTGGTGTTGCAAGTGTCTATGTACGGTGGTGATCACTCAACATCAGGTGACCTACCTGTTCATTTGCCTCCTATGACATAAAAGAAGCCTTAAAACACTATTAATATTGTAGGTGCAAAGTATTACAAAGTTCACTCAACATCAGTGCCAACGGGTACAAAACAAATAGTAAGGACTCGAATACTCACGAAAACCGTTACTCCGCTCCTAAGTGGGCGTTTAGTGGAACGATTATTACCGACCATTAGTCTTAATCTCGGTTTTCGCTGAATTTAAGAATTTATCTTTTGAGAGTATTAAACTTGTAATCCCTTCAGTGACACAAACAAACAGTTTAAATACAGATCGGTGTTGTGATTTATGGTTATGACCGCAGAAGTACTTAGTTATATTCAATTGTACATCACTGAAGAGATGTTCATTTTCTTGAGATTTTGAAGTGATTTTCTATTGACTGTTTTAAAAAAGTATTTTGTTTACTAACGTGGGGATGTGAGATATTTTTATCAGCGCTCTAAATGGGAGCGCGCCAAAGATAACCCACTCGTAGCCCAGTTTCCACAGGAGTGGACTCAAAGTCAACCTTGTTCTTCGTCGGACCATCCTTACATCGCCGTCCACATAGGCGACATTCCTATATTTCAAGTGCGCCTTCAAAAGTATATTGAAATTCTGGAGCGACTCCCGTATGTCTCCATGTGGCAGGCTTTTAAAGGCTTTAGCGATGTTCAAGGTACCACCGCCAATATTCTTTCCTTTTCAGAGGTCGCCTCTGTGGACAGCGAGTTCAAGAGTTTCAGGTTGTCTATACTAGTATACCCTGCCAATTAACCAAACTGTGCATCTACTAAATTCAATCCCACTCTAACTGCTGTACGATCTGGGAGGCAATCATCCTCCCCACGCCTTCTCGGCATTATTCATCACCTAGCTAGCTAATATTATGTATGCAAAATTGAGTTTATTGTTTCGCTTTCACGTTTTAACTACTCAATCAATCATCATGACGTTTTGCATGATCTTTCTCACTTGCTCAACGGTAAAAACAAAAACATTGTATCTAAATAAAGTGTACTCTTAGAAGATAGAAGTTTGTGATGATGGACAGTTGTTTGTTACTTTTTCACACAGTAACTATTATATGTATTTTATAATAAACATTAATTTATTAAAAATGAATATAGTAGTAATAGTATAGTTACAGCTTATATAATATAAAATATCCGACACAAAGTACATATAAGAGTTGTTGAGGTATGCATGATTGGTACACATATACGTTTCAATAAATCATATACGTATGAATATGTAGCTTAGGTTAGCTCAGATAGGTTGCGAATTGCATGTATCAGGTAACAGACTTTTTTCTTTTTTTTTAAATTAACGTGGGGAAATCCCTTATGGATACGCCACCCCCGCGGGGGAGAGAGCGGGGATTATGTCCGACTCGCACGGACTAAAACCCCACGGTGTACCGTCCGCCCGTATTGTTGAGGTGGCAAGGGATCGAACTATGCTAGTCCCCTTGGATAGCCATCCCAACGGTCCGCTCGGCGGAAGCTGGCCGCCGGGCTCCTTCCTAATAGGGAGACAGACTGGGTACACACCAGCTGCCTCCCCTCGTCTACCGGACCTGAGCAATGAGGAGGAGTTAGTTGTCAAAATAAAATCGGCTGAGTGCCTTATGCGCTCGCCTTAGTAGTCCGGTGAAGCCGTTAAGAACTTGCTAGGTCAATAGCGTAGCGTAAAAAAAATTGAGGTTATATAACTGGCAGCGCATGTTGTTTAAATGTTTGAAATTTAATACTCGGACGCACATCGTTTGCAAATTGTGTGAAAGAGACAGAAAGGAGAGAGAAAATCGCAAGTAGGGGCATAGCGTTTTTCTATTACGTGACGATCTCTTCTAGTTAACTCTAACCGCAAGCCGCTTTAAGAGAGAGAGAAGAAATCTTCATTTTATAGATTGCTTTGTAATGTAATGCACAATTGCTATATATAGAATAAAAAATTATTCCTATAATTTTCAGTAGCCTCTATCGAATATTTGTACGAATAACAACCGTGTATAGGTTATCGTGCCAGAGTGAATTCTGTCGAGTGCTATAAATACTAGTAGCGCTTTCGGCATCGGTCACACGAGACATAGACACAGAGCTAGTAACTTTTAACATTGCAAGATGCTATTACTTTCTTATAAAAATTTATAAATTAAAATCATTTCAAGCATTATCTATCAGATAAAATGAAAACAAATTATATAAGATATATAATATATATATAATATATATAGATTATAGAAGGAATAACCTATTATTCCGTTAATACGCTTGCAAATTTAAAGCCATGATTCTTCTACAAATCATAGACATATTTGGGGCAAATTAGGAGAAAAATAGTAAATGAAATCGACTAAAAATAATCGCAATTAATTTTTTTTTTCATAAACATATATTATTTAGTTACGTAGGTTAATCAATAATCAAACTTAGAATAAAAATAATTACAAAGGTTGAGCGGTTTTATTAAACCACGATCATTCACGTATCTTTCAGATGATAGACGCATGTTAAAAACTGAGCACAAAAATTATGTAAATCATAGAATCATTTTGAATTCAGCCATGGGCGTTGCTATATGGGCCTTGGCTGCTTTGCCGAGCGTATTTCACTTTACCTATATTCCTCACTGTAATGCGACATGCGATAGATGTACATAAAATTTGAGGTGATGGAAAAAAGTTTCACTTTAAAATCGACCGTACAATAAATGCAATTTTTAAATGTGAACTGCTTTTAAAGTCGTGACTTACTCGATTAAAGAATTTTTATGTGACGTTAATTTGAAGTTAATTTTTGTAAGAAGTACAAAGTTGTGAAAATTCAAAACACTGATATATATATCAAATGTAGTAATTTTGTCTTCATAAGGAGATATATTACTCCTTTAAAGTATTTAGTTTGGTGTCATCGTTTAGAGTATTGTATGTAATATGCAGTAAGCTTATGCAATTTTATAAGCATACTAACGGCCCGGCGGACGTTGTCCTACCTTGATAATAAAAAAAATCATTAAAGTCAACCGCAGCGCCACCTACCGGGTCCAATCTAAACTATTCTCGGATCCACTGGAACACGCATACGAAATTTCAACAAAATCGGTTCAGCCGTTTAGGAGGAGTTCAGTGACATACGCACGTACAGAAGAAATTTATATATAAAGAAAATAGTATGTAATATTCAGCTTCATGTAACCACATTTGTTTCTGTTGTTGTTTGGACTGATGCCTACCGCTGCATTACATTATCGTACAACCCGCTTGAAACAGAAATTTCGTTCACACCACCTCGATGGGTGGACGAGTCTTCTATGGTGAGGTTCTCAATGTAATTTCTGCCTCATACTTCAACACTGTAGAATCGAATCGAGTATCTTGAAGGTGGTAGAGCCACGCTGTAGCTATTACTAGTTTCAGCATGAATGGGTCGGCTCGCCCGGGGTAGTACCACCCTCTCACAGAACACCGACGTGAAGTTACAGTGCTTGCATTGTTGCGTTTCGTTCGGTCAGTGAGAGCGCCGGAGGAACCGTTTCCCTTCAAATTTCTCTTTTCCCTACCTCTCCCCCATACACGGGCTGGCAACGCACTTGCGACTCTTGGTGTTGCTAGTGTCTATGGACGGTGGTGACCACTAAACATCAGGTGATCCACCTGTTCGTTTGCCTGCTTTTGACATTAAAAAATACTCCCAGTGGCGGTGTTTCCAAATCATTACGTGTAACAAACATTTTAGAAACAAGCGTACACTTCTTTAAAAGGCCGACAACGTACTTGCGACTCCCCTGGTGTCTATGGACAGCAGTGATCACTTACCATCTGGTCACCCACCTGTTCGTTTTCCCCCTATAATATATAAATAAACATGTTGCACACCTTCAACGTAATGTAGCTAGTCTTATATTTTGAGCCAAATGCACAATTAGTAATTAGTATGGTAACCTAGATAAAATAGATATATATACTGTAATATAAAAGATCACCAGCTCCGATACCATACGTTCGAACAAATTGGAGATGTCAGCGGCTTCGGTCGATGGTAATCCACTAACGCTGATGACTTCCGACAGCAATAGACCGGACCATGTGCATTTGGACTGAGAATTTATCTCTTAAAATTACCGTTTGCTGTTATACGGAGACAATTTATTGCAGTAATTGAAGTGAAAGGTTCTTTTGGCGTGTTGAACAACGAACGAAAGTGACCCGCGCGATCGGTTTTGTGACATTGAATCGGGCTTATTCGGTTCGACTCGACATCGAGCGTGCTCGGGTCGGTGACCGAATAACCAGCCCTATTATTAAAATTAAATACTATCATACTAGCTGAACTGGCCACACGTTGCTGGGGCTTAGTTATCATTGCGTAATGAGTCTGTCTATACGTAGTAATTACATTAACAGAACACGTGCACCATACAATAAACTGGAGTTGAAAAAGAAATTCAAAATTAAAACGTGCCGCCATCTATGAGATATCTATAACAGTCGATCCAACAGTTTTCTGTCAACAAACTAGTTTGAAACGCCATCTATTCGAAACTGACGAAAGCTACAATTCATAATAATAATTAACATTGACAATAATTTAATATGTAATTAATAAACATTGAGGCTATTAATCGAATCTATCTCTCAAGTTTCACCATATTATACATAAATGATAACTTTCATAAGGATCGGTTGAGTAGTTTCGGAGTTCATCGAGGACAGACATCATGACTCTCGATTTTGATATATTAGGATATGTTTTCTATATAAAATCAACTTTATTGCCAAAAACAATTTTTTCCAAAATTATAAATTAATTTAGATGTTTTGAAGGCGAACGTCAACGTCATAAGTATATAAATATAAGATTTTTTTTTATAACATTCATTACATTACTTACGCTTTGTTACGCAATACGCACTATGGAGAATTTTTTTTCTAACGTGGTTTTGAAGAAATTAAATGGTGACATCAACGCTCAAGCTCGGGCTGTAATTCACAACGTATTTTTGAAAGAATTGAAAACTTAAAGAAAAGCTTGCCTCAATTTCAATAATCCACGAGAGCTTGTGGAGGTAGTAGAGCGACCGTGGATCGAATAAAAACCGAAGTGTCACTCAGAAGCAGGCAACCCGAATATACCTAGAGCAAATATTAAGAAGACAGCGACTGTCACTGATCTAGATAGATTTGATGTTAGTGTACTAAAACGTACCTTCATTGATTCATTTTCATTGATTCATTGCTGATATTGAAATTCTTCTCCACAAGGCTATTGATAATGTTACTCAAGAAGTCTGGGCCAAATGTGTGAGGCATGCCAAGGAGCCCCAGGATAAGGACTTAAGGAAAACGCTTTTAAGAGACCAAGCACCACCTCTGATAATTAACCTAAAGGAAGATGACACACAGATGGGAAAGACACGAATGAGGATTTTTGAAGAACTAAGAAATATCCCTAGAAAAGATGATAACATCCCTTTTCAAGGCCACATTACTCTCTCTATGATTACATCGAAACAAACATTTTATTTTACAAATTAAATTTTTTTATTTACACATAGCGAAAAATTAATCCTATGAATACTTAACATAATTTAGCATATCGATGGTACCTATCCCGTTATCGATATACACCTCTACGATTCCTACGCACATCACAACACTTCTCCATAAAACCTGTAAGGGCGAGTGAGACAGACAGATAAATATGATTTATGACCCGAACCCCTAACACCCACGACCGGGCCCACTCGTAAGTGATCGAGGTGGGAGGTGTAGGAAGACGACGAGAGGGGAAAGGGTGTGTGAGAGAGAGAAGGATCCGGGATGCTGGCGGGCAATACCAAACTGTATGCTGTTCAGGCCGGCACACGAACCTCGGGGATTTATTTCACAATCACATCACTGACTTACAATTCTACTTTACACTAAGCACTCGCGATACAAGCGAACACCGTACGCGGGTACAGTTCGCGGACACTAGGCAGGTCAGTAACGACGCGATCAGACCAATGACTCAGCGATTCTGTCTGAAGAGGGGCAACACCTCGACACGATGCGGCGACTCGAGAAAACCCGAAGAGCGAAGCGACGCGATGATCACGAAGAACTTTCCGAAGACTGGAAAACTCACGATTGACACACTGTTATAGATAGTCTGATTGACTGACATAAGGTCGCGGGTATCCTGTGAGGTTTTTTACGGTTTCGCGGGCGTTGTGGCGGGTCCAGCGTCGGGATCGCAGCGCTCTACCAAGCGGGTGACTTGACGGTGCGGAATAAAGGGCGGGCCGAGGTTACCTCGAGCGGCGCCTACGGGCGTCGCTGCGTTTTCGGTGGCGAGTTCTTCACCGTTTGTCACGGGCTCTTGGAGGGGCAAGTACATCCAACGTGTCATCCTCACCGACAGAGCCCCAGCTGAAACCAGCTGGGCGAGAGTGAGAATATCACTCTTGTACGAATCTGCCAGTGTTGACGGACCGCTAGGCGACCTTTGACGCGCTTCCGAAGGCTGCGATTGCGGCGTGGGCACGGCGGTGTGGAGTCCAGTAGGCGTAGCAGTAGTCCTCGTTGTTGAAGCGGCGGGTTCCGTAGGCAGGCGAGGTGTTGTACGTCGTGATGACGTGGCAGCACCGTATGGGCCCTGAGAAGAACCTTTTTTAGTTTCTCCACTCGCTGTCGCCGGAGTGGATGATGGAGTGCTTTTACGGCGTATCGTCAACCAGAACAAGCGAAAAGTCGCGGAACTCCAAAATCGTCGTAGCACTCGTGTGACGATGGAGCGAGTCCACGATTTCTCGGTTTTTTTTTCGAACTGACTACGCTATTGACCTGGTAAGGTCTTAACAGCTTCACCGGACCACTAAGGCGAGTGCTTAAGAAAAAGTGCCCACATTCATCCTCACAACTTCCTAGCCAACAATATTCACGTGTTTGTTGAGTCGCCAACATCACCGAGAGTCATTCACTGATGAATCTACTAATTGTGACGTCAGTCACGTCTGCGTAGTAGACACAGGTGTTTGTGTGTTGTAATAATCCTTTAGTGACTGAAATTGTTATACTATTTAATTAAATTACTGTGATTTATAAAATTAAAAAGATTTTATATGAATGTACCGACTCGCAGCCATAACTATTTCGCCAAGTAACTTGTAACAAATGAAGTTTCCGCAGGTTGAAGTTATTGTTTTTGTTTCTAGAATGAGGAACTATCAAAGGTTTTAGAGACACAAGAAATAAAACAGGAAGTATCAGAGGAGGCATTCTCATGCATTAAAACGGAAGAAATCCATGATAAAAGGGACAAGTTTACAGCAACAACAGAGATGTTAGTAGAGTACCGAATACGGGGCAATGCTGGAGATACAAGTATACTTTATAAAGTCGAGACATTTCATCAAGAAGCTGAGCCCAAAATATGTGGTGGAATATCAAAAAATAGGTGAGCTTTTAACCAACTCTCTCATATACTGAATTACTTTTACAAATTATGAATTTATTTTCAATACTAGCTGACCCGTGCAACTTCGTCTGCATCAATTCGGTTATCACCGATTTTGATTGTATTTTTAAATACGGAAAATTTTAATAATCCTAAAACCCGATTGTAACCAAACCTACCGCTTCCAATTGTAAATCCAAGCTATCAAGGGACTCACTCAAACATATACCTAGATGGTATGTGAGAAATATTTTAAAATAAGCCTACAAACTGTTCGTAGCATCATCTACCGAGTTCAATTAAAAGAAAAACTAACCTACATATATTGGGTGTAATGTAAAAAAAGCTTGAGTGGTCTATGGATCCTCAGCTGGAACGAAGTTCCTTTCCATTTTTTGTAGACGTTTACTATACAGTCAGTAAAGTTTACATTATAAAATATGAAGCTGATAGAGTTAAATTGTAAATTAAACGATAAAATATATTCATAAAATAAATAATGATAAATTAAACACTGATTGATATAATAACTATTTTCAACTTGTATTAAAACATTTTCACACTCCACTGTATTAAAGAAAAAAAAAATATTAAGAAGATTCAACATAAAAGAGGGTAAATTAAAAATAATATGTATTTTTCTATGTCATAAGAGGCAAACGGACAGGTTGGTCACCTGATGTCAAGTAATCACCATCGTCCATAAACACTTGGAACACCAGGGGAGTCGCAAGTGCGTTGCCAGCCTGTGTGGGAGGGAAGGAAGGGAAGAGGAAGGGAGAGGGGGAAGGGGAAGTGAGGTGCGCCTCCGGAGCTCTCACTGACCGAACGAAACGCAGTAATGCAAACATTGTTATTTCACGTCAGTTTTCTGTGAGAGGGTGGTACTACCCCGGGCGAGCCAACCCATTCATCATGAAACCAGTAATAGCTTCAGCGTGGCTCTACAACCTACCAAAACCTATGTATACCTGTATGTATGCATGTATGTAACCTTAGCTATAGCTAAAGCTCAGCGCAACACTGGCTGTATGATAAACATAGCAATAATTGTGGAAGCGCCTGTCATAAACGTATGTATTCAAAATGGCGTCAGTCTCAAGTCATATGTCTACTTTTTTCATTGTTTTTCATTATTTACGGTGAAATCTCAGTAACATAGTGGTCAATAAAATTAAATATGTTCTTTGCAATGG
>MNPI01032732.1:0-10058 GCA_015888305.1 Antheraea pernyi | reverse complement strand
CCCGTACAATATATAAAAAAATCTTGAAGACCTTCCTAAAGTCCTTCTGTCTCATTCACACCTTTTTATATGGAAAATTTCTACTTTTCCGTGCGTTTTTCAAACATTTTCTTATATTATTTCATATAAACCCTGTCCTGACAACTACAACATAACAAAAAAATATTAGCCGAATAGGTGAAGCGGTTCTTACATATAGTCGACATTGGTTTTTTTAAATATAGATTACTAATAATAATAGTATTATAAAGAGGAAAAAGAGGTAAAATTTGTGAGTAAATGTATTAAATAACTATGGTGTCATAGTAAGAAATGTTTTTGAAAAAGCATTTCTTTAATTTACACACCTACTTACAATCTTACATTACGCCATCTACTGTAACATGTAACGTGTACATTAGATATGCGAGTACGAATAGTATATCGAATGAGATGGGATTTATCATCAGCAACGGTGAGGCCCAGATATTTCATCCGGGTCCCCACCCTGATCCGGGCGCCCTCCACCACTATGTGGGCCCCAGGTGGTGGCCCTCGCCGAGGCCCATGAAAGAGTAGGGCCTTGGTAAAAAAAAAAGAAGAATATCCTAAGTTTCATACATATAAGAGCTGTAGTTTTAAAATTTGATTTTTGTTTAATTAACGCCCCCGTAACCCCTCTTGGGGTTTGAATTTCGTAAAATCCGTTCTTAGCTGACCTCTACTCGGTGAAAAGAATATTCCTACCAAATTTCAAGTCTTTAGCTCTAATGGTTCCAGCGATATCGTTATGAGTGTCTATATACGTGGAAATCTCTTATATATATATATATATAGATTTGGAAAAATATCTTATTATTGGAAAGCAGATATTTTCAAGGGGATTCAATTATAAGTTCATTAGCATTGGATCTAGGATTTTGAAGGTACTTCAGGGTACTGTACAAAATCGAATAGTAAATGTAGTGATTTATGACAACCCAAGGTTAGGTTTTTTAGATTTTATTTAAGTTGTTATAACTTTTCGTTGAAATGTTCTTGTATATAGGTATTTCACATATAATAAGTAACGTTTCTCGTTACAGGATATAGCTGTATTGTTCCATTGTCATACTTTACACTTCACAACAACGAATAGCCAGCTGAATCCATGACATATAATTTAAACACAAAAATATATATTTTATGCTACATATTTATCGATATTCAATATAGCGTACATATTGTGTGTACAAACAATTATAGAAATAATAAAGGTACGTATATATTACACAATATACACATATTAGCTGACCCGTGCAACTTCGTCTGCACTAAATAGGTTATTACCGGTTCCAATTTTATTTCCAAACGCTAAAAAGCCGGTTGTAGCGTAACTTATCGGGTCCAATAGTGACTCGAAACTATACTATTTATATATATTGGCAAGAAATGTCTTCCCGATATCCACTGGGTTGCTCTTTTGACCCTCACTTCCACGGCCCATTTACTATATAATATATATTTACCTAAATAAAACGTAATCTAATATACCTTACCAACAGTGAAATAATTGATCAGTTACCGAGTGGGATGAAAAATTATTAATTACTAAAATGACTATTAAAAAATAGGGGTTGGTGTTAGAAGGGTGAAAATTTAGGGTTGTATATATTTTTTAATGCTTCATTATAACAAAATAAAATAAAAATAAATTGTTAAAAAATAAATGTTAGGGGTGGACAACCCTTATTACTTAGGGGTATGAAAAATAGATAGTAGCCGATTCTCAGACCTACGGAATATGTGGTAACTAACATTGTGACACGAGAATTTTATATATAAGATAAATAAAATTAGTGTAATTTGTCTCTATGTTATGTCTAAATATATAAATTTAATTTGTACTAGCTGGCCCGTGCAACTTCGTCTACACCAAATCGGTTATTATTTCAATTGTATTAGTTAAAAGCGAATAATCTTAATAAAACTAAATAATAAATCCGATTGCAGCGATACCTACCGTTACCAATTGTAAATCCAAGCTATCCAGGGACTCACTCAAACATATACCCAGTTGGTATGTGAGACATCTTTTAAAATAAGCCTAGAACCCGTTCGCAGCAGCACCTTCCGGGTCCAATTAAAATGAAAACTAACCTACATATATTCGCGATAAATGATTGTTTGCCAATTTAAATTACATTCCTTGTGATTAACTATTGAAAATATATATTTGCCAAAATAAATATGAAATATAGCTTAAATGTTTAGCTAATCTGTCTGCAATATATAACACAAAGAAAATTTACCAAAAACCGTCAGGAATTTCATTAATTACCATTTTTTTTGTCTTTAGTCCGTTATCCTGGAGAATCCCTCGCATTTTATGGGACAAGAATAAGGTATCCTAGATGTAACTTTATAATATTAGTTATCACTGTGTCAAGTTTCGTCAAAATTCGTTCAGTACTTTCAGAGTGATACGTGTTCACAAAGACAGACAAACAGACAAAAATTGTAAATAGATTATTTTTGGCTTCTATATCGAAAGTCCACATCGATTATAATTTAGAAAAAATATTTTAGGTACAGATTTGGCCTAGTTACAGTTTTATTATAGTCAGTAAATAATAGATTTATTTAGTATCATAGAAAGGGCTCTAACGATTTCGATCAAAATTTGTATTTAGCAAGTTTTGTTTATTACGTTTATATATTATATAAAGTAAATTTTCAAAAAAAAGTATTAACCGACTTCAATATCAATCAAAAACCCATAAGGCACTAAAAACAATATATAAAAAAATCTTGAAGTCCTTCTACAAACCCTGTCCTGACAATTACAACATAACAAAAAAATATTAGCCGAATAGGTGATGCGGTTCTTACATATAGTCGACATTGGTTTTTTTAAATATAGATTACTAATAATACTAGTATTATAAAGAGGTAAAATTTGTGAGTTTGTCACGTTGTAGGGGGTAATATCTGGATTTACTAAACCGATTTTGAAAATTCTTTTACCAATAGAAAGCCACGTTATTTGTGTATCATAGGATATATATTAACGCGAAAAAGGAAAAGACTTTTTTGTGGTAGTCGGATTTGCAAAGTAAAACGGTCGAACGAAAACGTTTTTTATGAACGCTGCCTTAACGATTAGACATATATGATAATATACATTTCTAACATATAAGACAATACAGATTCCCTGAACACAAAACGATAAAAATATGAAATATAGCTTAAATGTTTAGCTAATCTGTCTGCAATATATTATAACACAAAGAAAATTTACCAATGTCCGTCAGGAATTTCATTAATTACCATTTTTTTTGTCTTTAGTCGGTTATCCTGGAGAATCCTTCGCATTTTATGGGACAAGAATAAGGTATCCTAGATGTAACTTTATAATATTAGTTATCACTGTGTCAAGTTTCGTCAAAATTCGTTCAGTACTTTCAGAGTGATACGTGTTCACAAAGACAGACAAACAGACCAAAATTGTAAATAGATTATTTTTGGCTTCTATGTCGATAACAAAGTCCACATCGATTATAATTTTGAAAAAATATTTTAGGTACAGATTTGGCCTAGTTAGTTTTATTATAGTAAGTAAATAATAGATTTATTTACTATCATAGAAACGGCTCTAACGATTTCGATCAAATTTTGTATTTAGTAAGTTTTGCTTATTACGTTTATATATACGCATAAAATAAGAATCTTTAGAGCATATGTCACATAGCGCCATCTCGTAAATTATTGTGGAACTTAGATGGTTGGCAACGGATGATACTGGTACCTCATAAATTTGAGAGATTATTTTATTATTATACATTACTTTATATCAAGCAGTCGAAGCTTGGTCGCCCTAATATTGGGTAACTTAAAATAAGCGAATGTAGTATAGGGACTAAATAACACTGAAATAATTACAAAAAAAAACACGGCCTTCAATTATATACATATAAAACGTAGTTCCTATGAATCACCATTCACGAGATCGAGGTCGGTAGCACCAGCTAGTATATAAATAAATCCTAACTAATATTATAAATACGAATATGACTTTGTTTATTGTGCTTTCACGCCTTAGGGGCCACTCAAGTATTACGCAAGCAGAATTTTTTAATTTCTGGCCGCCTCCTCCCCCTTATCTACAAAAGTAAGCAATGCTCTTAACCCTCCCCCCATAATTACGTAAACATTTATATAAGTATATTCAAATCTGTTCTAACTCAGTAAATAAATATTGCTGACGTAATCAGCATCCCGACCCCCCTTCCCTATGTCATCAAAAATAAGCAAATCAAGGACACCCTCTCCCCCATCAGTGCTTACGTAATACTTGTATGACCTCTTAACTACGTAACTGATTATCATGAAATTGCACACACGTTGTCAGGGTTACAGAGAATGGCATAGAATTCATGCAGAAAGACTACGGTTTCCGAGGAACCTACGTTGACGCAAGCGAAGACGCGGGCAAGAGCTAAAATTATATTTACATACACAAAATTAACATCTTGAATAGAGCTTAATTCACTGCGCTGTTAACAGTCTCGTAATTTGCAGAAATGTCAATTCAATGACGTAGGAATGTCTACGCTTTAAGATAATAAAGTAAGTATTCTGTTAGATATCCAACCTCAAAGTTTAAACCCTTACCCTGACTAATATTATAACTCAAACTGATACTATAATAATGCGTTTGTTTATTTGTTACGATTACACACCTTAAATACTAAACCGATCACCATGAATGATGACACTATGCATAAAGGACTCAGGGGCACATAAAACAATATTCACTTCCGAAAAAAAGGTACCCTTCCCAAGTGGAAAAGCTAGTATAAAATAATAAGACGCCAAGTCGAATCCGCTAATATGTACAAACGTACTTTGTATAGTCATCGATATAAATATATCGATTTTTATTATTCAATTGAACATATGTTTTACAAACACGTCATTTGCATTGTGTATTATTTATCAATGTCAATTTCTTTTGAAGGTTCTAAAGAGGTCAAAGTACCACGAGTAAATATTGATACAGACTTACCGACGTACATTTATCAAGTCTATTATTAGTTAGTTGTTTTAATAAAAATATAATAAGTCCTTCGAAGTTCGATTCTGTTATTCATTCAAACATATCATATACTAGCTTCTGTCCGCGACTTTGTCAGCGTGGAATAGTTACTTCGGGCTAACGCAGCGAAAGCTCTCAAAGGAAAAAAACGATTTTGAAACATTCTTCATTGGTGCTCCGCTCCTATTGGTCTTAGCGTGATAGTATATAGCCTATAGCTTTTCTTAATAAATGGGTTATCTAATACTGAAAGAGTTTTTCAAATCGAACCAGTAGTTCCTGAGAATAGCGCGTTCAACCAAACAAACCAACCCTCCATCTGTATAATATTAGTACGTTACATACGTACATTACATACATACATACGTTACATTGAATTATTACAACATTTTACAATTTTAACATGGAGCATATTACGTTTAATAAATCAACTTAATTAAATGTTTAGAATTGTTTATTGTCGTCGATCTTTTTACACGTAATACATTATCGGTGTTATTACAAAAAAGTTAAATACGTACTGAACCCTGGCTTTAAAAAGGTTTCATATTAAATGCACCGCGATCGCTGAATGTTCGCTATCTTGCTCTTTTGTCTCGCTTTGGTTACGTTAGGTTAGACTTGCGAAAAAGGATAACGCGAACTTGCCACGGGCGAGCGCGGTGCATTTATTAGGAAACTTTTTTAAACCAAGTATTTAATACGTGTTTAACTTTTCTGTAATAACACGGTACAGGTTTTAAGCGTTTTAACCACAATATCATCTGATGGTCAATGACGATGTGGTCTAAGGTGATATACACTAAAAAGCTAGAAGAGAACCGACTCGTCGCTGCAGGAACATACCAACAAGTGCTTAACGACAGATATCCAAGTTGAGGGTGATAACTATCCAGGCGGATTTAGAAAAGGCCCGACCACCATGCTATTATATCATCACGATATGTTTCTTCACCGTATGCTCTGAATCAATTCCGACGGTACGAACCAACCAAATTAGAATCGCTTCAAACCAAACCAAACTTACAGTCCGCGAGGCGTAAACTGAGCTTTGCATCTGTGTGAGTGATTACCAAATGTAGAGTCAGACAAAAAACTTTTAAAAATTAAATTTTATTGTTTTAGGTAGGTACATTACATAAGTGAGAGAGGTATACTAGTTTAAAAAGCTATATCAGCTACGATATGTGTAACTCATGAGTATGTGTACTATGTGATTAAGAAGTAGGAGATCAATAAATAAAATGTAATAATATAGTCGACACTTGATGTTTTTAACGTTCTTGTTTTTAAAATAACTATTTAAATTACGCAAAATTTCTGTTACTTGGCTATTTAATTGTTATCGTATTGTTCGTTTTTTGGCGTTGGCAGCGATTTCACTGATTTTTTTTTTATACCATAGGTGGCAAACGAACATGTGGGTCACCTGATGTTAAGTGATCACCACCGTCCATAGACACTTGCAACACCATGGGAGTCGCAAGAGGAGGGGCACGGGATAGGGAGAGGGGAGGTGGGCCTCCGACGCTCTGTACTATTACATAGAAGAGAAAAAAAAAACACGTGACGCTGCTACCAGTACAAGAGGTGAAGTGTGGAAGGTGCACGACGGAGTTACGTCTTGTATCTATGTGCACTCACATAAATGCAAAGCACGACTTACGCCTGTATAATTATAGTTCAGCCTTCGTTCACTTACCATCTGAAGTTGAGTTTCCAGTTAAAACCACCCCACGTCATATCCGAAGCTTGGATATATTCGAAGGTAGTATCGGATATGACGTCGATGATTGGACAAACGACAGTAGTGCGGTCCTCCACGATACGAGCCAGCAAAGGCTCCAACCATCCCTCTGTGATTAAAAAAAAGTTTTTTTTCACATTTTGATAACATCCGCCAGGTGAGGTTGTGATTAAATTGTAAAACTTATCTATATACATACATAAAAACACTTTAGAACAACTGCACCTATCTCGAAAATTCTTTTTGAAATTAAACTAATTTTGGAATGATGTTTATTAAATTTTATGTGAAACGAAAAAGAGATAACTATAAATGTATATAGGTTATGAGAGACGTTAAAATCTATGGCATATTATTTTCTGTTGGATCCTATTGTATATCGCACACTTTTAAAAATTATATCGTACTGTGTATTATTAGCATTGTTAATATATATTAGGGACATTACAAAGTAATACTGAAAACTAATGTCTACCGCCTCCATAGTGTATTCATCTCATTCTCTTAAAAAAATATCAGAATACTAAGTTTCACTTCTACCGCTTGTAAACTACACACAACTTTTTTGCAGTTTCTCTAACTGTCAGGAAGAGATTTCTATGAAAGAAAATGTTTATAAAATCATACAGAAGTGTGAAAAGATGTGACTGAAAAAACCGCATATAATAAGGCGAGAGAGTGAGTGAGACATACGATAGTAGAAAGATTTTAAGAGAATTGACAAATTAACTTTCAGTTATTCAGTTGCCATTTTGTATCATTTGGCCTCATTTTCTTCAACAGTACAGCCGTGCAAAGCCGGGGCAAGATGCTAGTAAAGCATAATAAAGAAATAGAACGAGATGGCCAACGACCAAACATACGTGACGTTTCTCAAAACAAAAGGTGTATAGTGTTTCATAAACCAATAATTCAAACATTAATTTCCATTAATAGCCTCACTGTATTCTGTTAAATGAATAAATTATCATTTAAAACGTCGTTATTAGAAAGAGACAAAGTATAGTTTAATCTCAGGTAAAATATATTGCAGATCTGTTCACACAAGTAAATTTTAAATAATAAGGAGCTTGACTTTATTATCTTTTGTTAATAATTTTGTTAGCATAAGTGTGTATGAGTTAGCTATATAAATAAAATAATAGATTCTAGAGGTCTGTCATTGTGCGTGCGTCACGAAAAAACTACTTGATATATTTCGACAATTTTTGAAGTAAAAACTTCTTTGTTTCACTGGTCATTAAACTAACAGTTCATATATAAATACATACATAAGTCATTAATGTCACCAGATTTTCGGTGCCACCTTTATTCGATTTTTAACTGTACCCACACAATACGTTAAATTCAACTTACATAAATAAATCATATATTTTTGGTATTATAAAGTCAAAATATTTACAAAGTTCTCATTATTTTATCTTCGCCGAGGCCTTAGATTTTGAAAGTAAGTGAACTAGTTGTCAATATATCGAGGTTCTTTTTTTTCGAACTGACTATTCATTATTCGCCTGATGGGCCTTCACAACTTCACCGGACTAATGAGGCGAGCGCTTTTGGCGCTGAGCCGCTTGGCAACAAGCTCAAAGATGCCAAAGTGGCCGAGCCTCGGTTTGTGGATTATAATTTAAAAATGGTTATAAAAGATGAAAATGAAGCCGCAAATAAAGACAATAACCTCAGATAAAATTTCAATGTTAATAGTTAAGTAAAATAATAACAATAGTTGCTCACAATTACAACGAATTTTAACAACTAATAAAATAAACAAAGGAGAAAAAAGGTGCGGATCAAGAGTCTGCAGAAATAAATTAAAAACCTACATATACGAATTAGTGAACCACACATGTGTACCAGCATATATGTGTTGCAACTCAAACATGTATCGTGTAAATGTTAATTTAACTCGAGGTTAAATTTAACGAAGTTGTACTGTTTCTAGACACACGGTAGCGTGTCAAGACAAGTTCAAGTTAAATGAATGGCCAGCGCGCGTTACCACGTGTAATATTACACGAACCATTTGGAGCCACTTTTCACCCTCTAATGTCTCAAAAACTATTACACATAAACATGTCATATTTGGCTCATATATTGAGACAAAATTTAATAAATACACCTCAAACAGTTATTTATATATCAACATCCAAAAATCGTCATTTTTATCACTGATGGACCTATAGACCAAAAGTCTAACACAGTTAGGTAGTTGAGTGAATACAGAGGAAAAAAGTCAAGTCATACCTTAGGTTTCAATATATTATCCAAGGTTATAAGAAGAAATGATGTTTTAAGTCGTTATAAATAGAATTCAGGACTGACCATTGAACTTGGCACCCATTTAAATCTCACTTCTTTTGTCGTTGAAGTCAACAACCAAGACATATGTCATAATATTGAACTTGGCTCTCATTTCACATTTATGTTTTTGATGGGATGTTGCTTACCTGTGCACTCGCAGTGAGCGTCAAGGAACGTGATGACGTCACCGAGAACGTGCTTAGCGCCGAGGAGCCGCGCCCTGATCAGTCCCGAACGATTTTCAGTCCGGAAAAGCCGAGTCGAGACAGGAAGCGTCTTTATGTACTCTTCTAGTTTACTACCAAGGTGTTCTGTTGAACAGATTAAATATTCATTGTGTGTATATAGTTTTTTAGTCCCTTGCGATCATTTCAATGAACTAACAAGATGGTGGGCATCTTGTTAAAACTTTCTAGGGAGTTTTTGTGGCAAAGTCAAAATCCATGCTCCATTCCATGCAGTATTATTTATCATCCACTTGTGCACAATAACCAAACTATATTACGTTAAACACCACCAATATTACATAATATTGAACCAAAATAACACAAGATTTTGAATAAAATATAAAATCCTCTGAATAACACCCCAAGATCCCGTCAATAATTCGTACATAGATTTAGATAAAGCACTTAATCTGTGCCAGGGATAAACAGTCTTTTTGGAACTAGGGCCATTCTGTCAAATTATGAGCTAAAGGCGGGCCGCTATAAATTAAAACAACTTAATATATATTATATCAATTTAGTTTAATTCATTCAGAGTGCTTTCATTTTATGAGAGGCCGCGGTTTATGTACCCCTGATCTACGCTAAATACATTGCGCTATAAATAGTGTTTTGTTGTTTATTCGAACTAATGTCCGACACGGCTGGACCGATTTTGGTGAAACTTTTACTGATAGATAGAGGATCCGTTAGAGTAGGTACTATATAGGCTACACACACACCGTTA
>MNPI01032731.1:0-10218 GCA_015888305.1 Antheraea pernyi | reverse complement strand
TGTACTATCAGTACCATCAGGTACCGAGAAACTTAGAATACATAGGCAGCAATTGTTATCATGTCAGCCTACAAGCCTCTCTGGCTGTTGGTGATATACCTATCACCATCGCGAGGCACACAAAGGCGACTAATAAAAGAACAATTACTATTTGTCGAGGACAGATAACGTACTGTGGTGCTGTATTGTACCACTAGTGCGAGTGTTACGTCTCATGTACGTGGTTGGCGATCCAGCCGGACGCGAATAACATGTCCTAACATTTGATAAGCTATAATAACCCGGGAAATATTATAACAAGCATGGCTCGAACCGGTTTTGCACGGGTGTACTAAAAACATGAGACGAAATCTTACATTTACAGTACTGTCATGTAATTAAATAAAATTACAATGATGAGGAATGAACATCAATTGAATGAATGAATTCAATCGAATGAAAATCAATTGAAAATCTCATTACTAACTTCAGTTTCGGAGTTTTTGGCGGGATCTTGGTCTGTCATGTAGTGGATTTTATTTTTTATTCATAATCTTGTGTTACTTGACTCTATATTGTGTAAAATTGGCGGTGTTTTATGTAATATAGTTCGTTTATTGTGCATAAGTGAAGCGAATGGAAAATAATACCACGGACCATGAATTCTGAGATGCCACAAAAACTCCATGGAAAGTTCTAACAAGATGGCCACCATCTTGTTAGTTCATTGAAATTATATCAAGAAACTTGTAATATCGATACTCACTCGACAATGGCAGTAATAATCTAAAAGATTGGTTGCCAAAAATAAAGTTAAAAAAAAACTTCAATTTCATTCACCCTTTCGCTTTTTATGTGTACAGATTTTTTATCCCACATTTTTCACTTTTGCGCACGATTTTCCAGACACTTTCTCACACAACTTATCGTACAGGTCTACAAACACATAAAAAAATAGGCAAATCTGTGCAGGTGTACTGAAGTGATGCGTTTACTACATTCGGCAATTTATATTTATTTATATATGTACGTTTGGAACACCCGATATATTTACCATCCAATAATAAAGTATAGTCTGGTCTCCGGTAGGCGCGTGATATGTGTATAGCGCTATGTAGCAGTCGCGGTCGTAGAAGACTGCGGCTTGGGGTCGCTCGATCTCCATTAGAGCGCCTTCACTCTCATTCTCGCCGTCTTCTTCCAAACCACAACGGCGCACGCGCCACATCCTTAGCGAACCTGATCCGTCATCGGGAAGTTGTGCCTGGAACATGGATTTTTTTATTCACGAGTGCCCCCATTCGTAGACCTAATATTACTGAATGACAGATGGCGCTGCGTCTACCTGATTGAAATTTCTCTCACTTCCAATTAGGTTTCACTAAACCAACTACCAAGACCAAACGCCCGATGGATAGATCGATGTCAAATGCATATCTTAAATACATTACATACTTTTTTTTCCCTTTGTATAATCGTTTTTATATATTTTAAAAAAATTTGTAAATACTTTTTGTCATGTCATGTCATGTCATGGAAATAAATAAGGCTTATTATTATTATTATAAACCAACTACGTATGTGTTTGAGTAAGTCCCTGAATTATTTGGATTCACAATTAGAAATGGTGGGAGTCGCTGTAATCGGGTTCTAGGTTTTTTAAAGTTTTTTCGAGGTTAGAAGTACAATTGGAACCGGTAGGTAACCGACTTCACACAAACGAAATTGCGCGGATCAGCTAGTGATATTATGACAAAACAAGTGGCACGATAACGCAAACATACGTAAAGTAATATTGTAACGCTACACTGTCTTAGATACAATATAGAAGTAAGATGGCATATTCTCGATATCGGTTGTGAAAAAGAAATAGTTATATGTTGTTTAGATACAGGCGGATTGACGGTGCTTTTACGCTATTGACCTAGCGAGGTCTTAACAGCTTCACCGGACGACTAAGGCACTCAGCCGATTTTATTTGACAAATAGCTCAAGGGTGCACGACACACTTCGGCATGGGCTATTGCCTGATACGTGCAATTCGCGACTTATCTGAGTTAAGCTAAATATTCATACATATATGAGTTGTTGAAACACATATGTTTACCAGGCATACATACCTCAACAACTCTTATATAAACTTCGTATCGAATAATTTTCTAAACTCTTTCAGTTTGATAAGGGAAAAAAATAAAACCCTTCCACTTCCATGTGTAACCGTGTGTGCGTGCACGTGTGTGGAGGTGATATGTTGTCGCAGTGATGTAAGATTTTGTGTCACTGTATCGCGCGAGCAGCGCACTCAAGGGCTCCACGCCGAGGGGGCTTAATCTGGTGTGCGGGTGCGGATTGACGGTGCCGTCAAAAATAAGCTAGTTAGCTAAGTTTTAACAAGGCGCTGTCGAAGCGCTTATATAGCTGTTTGGTTATTATATCATTGGGTGGAATATCAATGGGATACCCGCTGGGTCAAACCCTGGCATCTAACAATTAATTTTTCGGATTCCCGTCCATTTACTAATTTAAATGGTATTTACGGCACTATCGGCTGACGGTGAAGGAAACCTGTGTTTGCACTATATGTGGAACAACGTAGAACTGTGAATTTCTCTGCTTTTGAAATTGTTAATACGTTGTGGGCTGGCGTGGTAATTATCCATACCTTCCTTCGGGAAGAGGCCTATGGTCCCGCAGCAGTTCTCTTATGGGCTGATCATAATGATGATGATATACCTAAAATTGTATTATTTATTCCTGACGTTATACAAAAAAGCTTATATTCGGTATATATATTAGTCTCCAGCTGTTACCCGCGGGGTTTTATTTGTGTAAACATTTGTTTTGCTATTTTAAACTAAAAACGTATTTTCACTGTATTAATTGTGTTTTTTTTTCTTTTATATAATTTCGTCATTAGATACTAATTAAACCCCTACAGTTCTACACTATTCTAATGATTGTAAGTTGTCTTTGTTAAGTATGATAGGTAGGTTAGATAATAAATCAACAGCCAATAAATCTCGTCAACGTTGTCTTGGGGATGAACCCAGACAAAAGACATCTTAGTTTAATTTGTCTGTGGAGATAAATTATATGTTATACATGATTTTAACTATATATTCGATGAAGTGCACAAAAATGTTTTAGATTTGGTTGAATTGTCAATAATAAATATACCTCAGCAGCGAGCCATGCATTGGTAGCAAGGCTGACGGCATCTAGTTTCGTTGTAGCGGAACGAGCTGCGCGCAGTCTGACGTCACGGCGAGCGTCACACCATCGCCAGTTACGAAATAGGGCTGCGAACTCGAGGGGCTCTCTGCCGGCGGCTGTGACGCACACAGCGCCCGTGTGACGCTTCGCACGCGCGAGCCCACGCGCTGCGGCGAGAGCCCCACGCTTGCAGGGACCAGTCGCCTGCGGGCCGACCCACGCCCAAACCCCACGACTACCGCTATCCACTATGTAAACACCCTGTATGCATATAAGTTATATGTTTTCATTCTAAAGATCAATATAAGAAAGTTATATATTTGATCCCTTTATTGTTCAGAATCCAAGGTAAGTAAATATACAGCGAACGTAATATATAATCCAATCGTCGAAGCTCAGGTTCATAGAGGTTAATTCTCGGCGTTGGCAAAGTATAATTAATTTAGTTTTTGACGCTTACTTTTGTGATTAATAAAGTCATCTGAATGTATTAAGTTCGTTTACTTATCTACTTTTCTGTCGTACTTAAGTCGCGTTGTCATTAAAAGTATAATAACTTTTGATAGACCGAACCGATTTTAATGAAACAAAGATTAAATGTTACTTGGAGATATACTTTATGATTTTCTTAAAGAGGTATTATCATGAACGCAGTATTTTAAAAGTGATGCGTGTTTAAACAAACAGACAGATAGGCAGCTATTTACTATTAATATTTACATATTACGAACTAAAATTGTACTTTGTTGAAGCATGGTAGTTAACATAGAAACAATTAAATAAAAGTGAAATAATTACATCGTCAGCCAAATCTTCTCTATACAGAGGAGCACGTTTAACCTCCTCGAGTCTCGCAGTCGGTCTCTGCGAAGGTACCGTGAGGGGAAGCACCCTCACAGGTTGAGTGGATTTATAAAGGCGTGCCAGTCGAGGTGGCTCGGCTGGTGAGGCGGCAGGTCGAACGGATCGCGCCCGTAGTTCAAGAAGTGCATCGAGTAAGGCGCGGTCGTTAGGCGGCAGTGTTTGTTCGTAGCCGTCATGAGCGATAGCGATTCGCCGCGCCGTCATACCTTTGTCGGCTCCGCGGGCCATGCGGTAAGCGATCTGAGTTAGAAAAAAAAAACATATTTTTTCATATCTGTTGTCAATATATTTTTGACGTGATAACGTCTTATAACTATTCTGTAGGTGGTAGAGCCACGCTGCTATAGGTGGTAGAGCTAAGCTGAATCTATTACTGGGTCGGCTCGTCCGGGGTAGTTTCACCCTCTCACAGAAAACCGACGTGAAGTAATAGTGCTTGCACTGTTGCATTTCGTTCGGTAAGTGAGAACGCCGGAAGACCACCTCCCGTCACCCACTACCTCTTCATCAAACGCAGTCTGGCAACGCACTTGCGACTCTCCTGGTGTTGTAAGTGTCTATAGACGGTGGTGATCATTTAATATCAGGTGACCCAACTGTTCGTTTGCCTCCTATGATATAAAAATAATCGATGAACACTGGTTGCATGCACGAAAAAACATGACTAATTGGCACGTTCCGCCTGAGCCGAGCGTGTAAGCGAGAGCGCGGAACAATAGGCCTAGCGTTCGCCTTGTGACGCATCTATCTATATATAGAATAATTCCAGTTAATTTATAAAGATGTGCAATTTTTCATCAATGTTTTCTTATGACGTTATCGCGTAAAATTATCGTCTGTAAACCAAGTTTACAGACAACCAGTTTTTTTTTGTTTTTATATATACGTACTATATCAAGTAAACAATATTAAATAGCCTTAAACGTAACTTCAATGAAATACTGGTATAGAAATAATATCTAAGTTTAGTATTTAGGTAATTACCGCGTGGCTTATAAATTATCGGAAAAGAAATTAATTATTTTAGAAATGAATCATCATTGATTTTTTATTTATTTAGAAGCATAGTTTGATTTTGACGATAGTATTTCCGATATTGGGTGAGAAAATACTAAGTTTATATTACAATTTTATTTAATTAGTTTAAATATAACACATAATCATGAATATTTTTCCCTTGAATTTGCAAGAGATAATCTTTATTATTTTGAACTACTATGTTATAAAATATGACAAATTTTCATGCTCAAAATGAAATTGGTTTTGCAATAAATATAAATGAGCATATTTCTTATGAATTGCGGTTTCGTGTTAAGTATTTTGTAACCAAATAACTAAATCGTTCAATTTCACGGTGTTCAACAGCGACTGAGCATGACGACATAATTACGTAATCATATTTAATGTCACCTTGGCTCCAAACATTTTCTCTAAGAGATTAGCAGCACGACCCAGCCATAATACGAGTAGGGAGTTCGTATCGAGTAGGAATACACCGTCAGCCGCTAGTTGAGACCAGGTTACAGGTTCCAGTTGAATGAGGATTGGTCGACGACCACGCACACGGTATAGACGTGCCCCGCCATTCGGTGTGTTTGAACCACTACGGAAAATCCTAGAAAACAAAAAAAAACACTTCAAGCTTAATTATTATAAATATTGTATATAGTTGTATAAAAAGCGAAGCGAATCAGTTAATCTAATAAAACAATACAGTTCAGGCAGAGTCGGCCTTATTGTAGCACGAACGGAGCGGGCGCTCCAGACGCTAAATCCCAAGGAAATTTTCTGTGATATAGAAAAATAAAGGTAATAATTTCTTTGTTTTTGAAAATACGTCTGGTATTGAGTGACGTTAATTATTACGACTCTTGAGAGTTGAGTACAAGTTCCATGCCTGCACGCCTAACGTATTAGAGATTAAGAGGACTCTACATTGACTCCGTTCTAAAATTAGTTTCTAATATCTACTTAATAATATTCTCGAATGTAACTGACATACGACGCATAGTTCGAACCGGTGACTCTAGAACTATGAATTTGTGTACACAAGCACTTTATATAATGTATGCAAATTCTAACCGATTAAGACTAAGTCGGTAACGTGTTCGAACACCGCGTTGATCGACGTATGTTCGAGTCCTTGCAACTGAGTCGGAAATATTGGTGAAGGAAACCTTCGTAATTAAGTTAATTACGGTGGGGCTTTTTCCAAATCCACATGGCTAACTATATAAAAAAAAGTTCTCAGGCATCTGTTCGTGTGTTCCGACAGCTGTATTTGAGAGCCAATACAATTAAAGCGGTGGTTGATTCTATAGTTCGATTTATTTAGAAAGAAAAAAAAATAGTTTTGTGTTTGTTATGAAATCTTTAATATCTAAACTATATGACCTACCTGATTCGTGTGTTCCGACAGCTGCATTTGAGAGCCAATACAATTACAATACAATTAAAGCGGTGGTTGATTCTATAGTTCGATTTATTTTGAAAGAAAAAAAATTAGTTTTGTGTTTGTTATGAAATCTTTAATATCTAAACTATATGACCTACCTGATACCGTCTCTGAAGTAGGATAGTAGTCTAGGAGTTTCATTTGTAGCGGCTTCGCGGTGGATAACTAGAGGCGAGCCGAGTAGTGACGCTAATTGGGTTCCGCGACGCAAAGTGATCGCCGCCAAATTGCCGCTACGCTGTCCGGCCCAAGCGTGTATGTGCCGTTCAGCGTACTCTCCGTTACCATTTTCTTTTATCTCACGACGCTGATGAATATATTAAATACAACACTATAATTTTTTTATCATCACTAGCTGGTAGCGTAAATGAAACTTTGTTCATCGACTCCTATATCAAATTTAATTAAAAACCGTCCGGCCAACCAATAGCTGATTATGTAGTTAATTAGGACTATTTGTTTACTTTATTTGTTTTTTGTTCACTCTGCATTAGGACATTCGATTTTAGATCACAGAATGTTATTTAAAGAGTGAATCTAAACTTTCGGTAAAAATATTTTGATTGAACTATAGAATAATAGTAGTGCTTTACTGAGATGTTTAGCTTCAAGTTGATAAAAAATTTATCGCCAAATGTCCATCGGTCTGTTCTGACAGTCTTACAGCCTTATCTTGTATAACCTTTAATTCATTGTAAGTAGTGTTATTATTTGTATTATTAATCAACTTCAGAAAGGAAAATTTTCAATTCGTTTGTATTTTTTTTTAATGTTAGCTACCCCAGAACTTTGTCATTTATAGTCAGATTTGGATGATTCTTTTTTTGTTGGAAAGGGAATATTCTCATTTTAATTTAATTTGCATTGGACTTGGGTTTGGATGATACACCACGAAACTCCTCAAAAGTGAGTAGGATATGATTGATTGATAAATAGCGATTGAGATATTGATAGGTTTATGACAATCCAAAACTAGACAGATACCAAACTATGGTCAAGGACATTGTAGTGGATGTTTTTGAGTAGATTTATTTTACGTTACATGAAATAAACAGTATCATAACCACTGTGAAGTATGAGTTCACGGAGTTGTTTCAATATTTGTCACCCCCGAACCAAACATTTGGATATATATATATACTTCATACTAACGATTACATCCGGCCCCGCCGGTTGTCCCGGCAATGATGCAGAATAAATCAGGTAAGCTTCGGCGTCGTAGAACGTGCCGTACTGAGTGCGTGGCAATAGTTCGGTATTTGATTCCTGAAAATTAACATATAAATTTTAATATCGACTAAATCTTATGCTTAATCGGTACCTAGTGGCGTATTATCTTCGTTTTTAACGTGAAATGTGGATATTGTCATCACATTATCTGATATCGGAAATATTTGTTTAGTTGATAGCAATTTTGCTACATTTTACTTTAATGTGATTGATAAAGTAGTTGTTACATCGCGGTAATTCCTCGTAAGTAGTTTTATATCATTTTCGTAATTTCGCCTATAACAGATTGTCAACTGTTTTATTTCAGTTTTTTGCTTACTTTGTGAAACCACAATAATACCTTTTATATTTTAGCCAATAGAAAGCAGTAATTCACATTCGTATTCCAAACGAGTGACAGCGATTCTAATTTACTACGAAAGAATAACTGCATAGTTTTCATTTATGAAAATTCTTTGCTCTCTGAATTACAAACTTGCGACTCACTGCAACGGTTTTAATGTGATCGTCAACAGTAGGTCTGGTATCAAACTAAACTTCAACGTCTTCAATCTTAGTAACTCGGGCTATAATATCTGGTCTCAGTGAATACCTACTCGCTGTAAAGGGGTTGCATGGATCGTGAATATGCCATAACCGATCACTTATGGACATTAACGATATTAAATACGTTACTTCATTTGAAATCTATAAATAACGTTCAGTTTTTAAGGAATTTAAAAGATAATACGCGTTCTTGAGCTATAAATATTAATTGACACTTTACTATCTATTAATTATAATACTCAATGTGTTGTATGCGTAATTACATTGTTACTACTAAATTGAGATCAGATACCAGTTGGCGTTAAAGTGGTCAGTGATCTCTGATTCACAGCAATCGCTTGCAAAATAAATAGAAATCTCTATCAACAGAGTACTGGACGTATAATATATTTTAGAGCATCTAGATATCTGCGCGAGCGCATCCACCGTTACTAGTGAATTAACGCGATGCACAAGGATTTCTTTCCTACATTAATTAACACGTTAATTTGTAGTACAAAACATAATTCGTACAGAGCTTTCTAGCATAATTACACATACAAAATAATTTTAGCGATCTAGTTTTTTCAATTAGTAAGCACTAGGTAGTTGTTTTAATGTTATTTTTACAGTGTGTTTAAACGTTATATATATATATATATTTATAATGTCGACATAAAGAACTTTCTTATAAAAAATCAGAATATGAAAGTCGACATTGATACCAAAAAGTGTGTGTGTACTTATGCACACGCGTTAGAAGTTATACTTCTTTGGCGTAACAAGATAAAAATCATTTCAAAATTTTTATCTTTGGCCTTATTCTACGTTTGTAGAAAAAACGACACTAACAATAGAAAAAAGGTATTTAATACATTGGAAGTTTTAATACAAAGAAATACAAACAACAAATACAAAGAAACAAAATGTTGACTAAGCTAATTTCAGGGGGTCGGTTTTTCGTGACGGTGTGCGCGCGTATCGTAAAAATTTACTCTCATCATTTTTCCCTAACGCGCCAAAAGAAGTATAACTTCAAAAACTAAGTATATTGTCAACAATATTCAACACTATTATTGTAAATGCGAATGAAACACTGTCTGTTTGTTATTTTCATTACGACTAAAACTATAGACAATAAGGGCATTGGCTTCTTTTCAACTTGAATATACTTAAAAATTTTAAATTAATAAGAAAGTGAAATGTTGACTAGTTCTACCAAAAAGATACCATATTAACGTACGTGCAAAAAACATTCATTACGACTGTATCTTTCATGAAGGATAAAGCGGCCAATAGTCCCGTATTATGCAGGAGCTTCACGTAATGCTATATGTAACCTCGCTTTGCAATAAGTAGTAGAATAGTCCCGTAAAACGATGGATGCGTTCCGTATGGAAATTTTCAAATCAAATCAAATTAAAAATACTTTATTCAATGTAGGTCCTAAAAAAGCGCTAATGAATGTTAAAACTTCCACCAGTTCGAAAAACAACCCAGTTATCGAGAAGAACCGGCAAGTAACTCGATCAGGTTTAGTGGATGCACAGAGAGAGGAGTCAATTGCAGACATCACCATCGTTCACGCATATACGCGTTTATGGGTTCAAATCTTCTAAAAATTGTAAACAAAACCCCTGAAGTGGTTAAAAAATGTCAGCCTAGCAAAAATACGATTTTTAAAACAAATAACTTCAGTGACTCATTTTCTATAAAATCAATTTCAGACCGACAAAACTTCAGTCGCCCCTCTCCCCCGCCATCTACAATTTCCCACATCCAATTTTCAGAAAGTTAACTACTTTAATGAAGGATATCATCATGGTTTTATTAATTGTATAATCTACAATTTAAAAATCTGTCGTAATGCTTCTTTTGTTTCCAGTGCATTCTGTTCCGACGCAATTCGAAAAAGTCTCACCGCTAAATATATCTTTTAATGTTTTACTAAT
>MNPI01032730.1:0-10104 GCA_015888305.1 Antheraea pernyi | reverse complement strand
AATATTTTTGATCTTCAAAATGCTAAAACAAAATCGAATGGATTTTGTCTCTTTATTAACGTCCCTCCGTTACTAAGTCAATATAACCGCTTTATGTGAGATAAACTGAATGTAATTAGACTCCCACCGCACGCTAATTAATTTTCACATTAAGTGATTTTCAGTACAATATAATCGTGTCCGTCATGTTGGTAATATGGTTTTAATTATTCACGAGATTAGCCGTGTATATCTATTAACTAAGTAGATAAGTATGTACCCGACAACCATAGTCGTAGAGACCTTACCTGTCATAGTGTCTCCTCTTTGTTTTACAGGTTTCGGTTCAACTAATGTACGTAGAGCAATCGATAGGGTCACAGACGTTATAGCATCTTCGGACAGCGCGTTAATGAACTAGGTTCGAATCTTATTAGCAACTGAGTTGGAATTTTCGGTGAAGGAAAATATCGTGATAACGCCATAGAATAGTGTTAGGGCTTTCTCTAAGACCGCCTAGCTGGTACCACTCTCCAGTTGAATATTTATCACCTATAATACCTGTATGATTCATTACATTTCAAAACGAGCTTAATCTAATTTTAATTGTTCATAGAACATGTTTAATTTTTTTAAGATTTCCAGTTTTTATACACCGAGAACGAAGTTGAAATTTTGCCGTCCATAAGGTTTTTTTTTATGATCCTATTATACATATACGAGTATACAAAATTTGAAGATCTTGAAAGACAACGTAAAACATTAAGAACGGCTAAAATTAGATTTAGCTCATTATTAAATGTAACGTACTATGATATTATAAAGATGTAAAGTTTGTGACGTTGTAGGGGGTAATCTCTGGATCTACTAAACCGATTTTGAAAACAAATTCTTTTACCAATAGAAAGTCACGTTATTTGTGAGTATTATAGGTTATGTATTAATCAAAAAATGATAAGACATTTTTGTGGTAGTAGACATTAGTGTGGTATTGAAGTCACAAAAAGTAGTTTTTTTATAAATGTTCACCGCCCAACGAAGTGGGCACGGGTCAGATAGTACGTTATATTTTAAAATGAGTTAAATCTAATTTGCACACATTATATACTCCGTCGATCACAGAGCTCGAAGACTTGTCGGTCACGACCCACTGATAACAGCCAAACTGCAACCATTTGAACATCGACGTAGAGTCGCCTGTCTTGTGGTATTTTATCGGCTACACTTTGGGGAATGTGCACAAGATCTCCACCAACTAATACCACCGTCTCCATTTCATCTACTACCAGACGCCGTAAAGACCTCCATTCATTCGCGGTTGACATACCCTTCATCCAGACGAAGTGCTTCGCTTCGTCATTTCTTATGGGAACCGCGAGGGAGTGGAATGCGCTGCCTGTGTCCGTTTTATCCTATATGATGTAGCAATCTTCAAAAGAAGAGTTAATGTGCATTTACTGCGTGAACGCGTTATATCCTAGGCCTCGTCTTCACTTTACATCAGGTGTGACAGAGGTCAAGCGTCGCACAGTTAATTTAAAAAAAAATAGGCATATAGATGGAGCTCTTAATTTTAAAGTTTTAAATTACAGTTTTGAATTTAAGGTTTAAATTCAATTTTAAAGGAGTCTTCCGCCTCTCAGTTTTTTTTTCCCCTTATTATTAGAAAGAAAAATTCACACCTCGGTATTCACTATTTGATAAAAATATCTCATCTCATATATTTGTAGGAAATTGAATTTTTTACAAAACAGGTCTCTTACAATTTTTTTGTAAACCTCACCTTTTAAAAGTTATTGAGTGGTTGAAGTTTGCAGGTGCCTTGGAATAAGTAATAAAACGCATTTCAATCATTTTTACAAGTGTCCGTCTGTCTGTTTGTTTGAACACATATCACTTCTAAAGTGCTGCGTTCACACCAAACCTTAAAATAAAGCATATCCTCGAGTAACATTTAGTCTTGGTTTCATTAAAATCGTTTCACTCTATCAAAAGATATTGTAATTTTAATGATGACGCGATTTAAGTACGAGAGAAAAGTAGATAAGTAAATGGACTTAATACATTCAGATGATTTTATTTGTCACTGTTTTTGTACGTTAGGTTTCACGCGGAATTGCACAGGTCCGGCGGACGAGGGGGCAGCCGGTGTGTACCCGGTCTGTCCCTCTATAGGTAGGAGCCCGGCGGCCACCTTCCGCACCTTCGGCTCTACAAGGTTGATTAACTTGAACGATCCCTTGCCGCCCCCACAAAACGGTCTGTCGGTACACCGTGGGGTTTTAGTCCGTGCGTCTCGGACATAACCCACCCTCTCTCCCGGGAGGGTGGCATATCCGTAAAGGATTTCCCCACGTTAAAAAAAAAAAGGTTTCACGCGGAAGGAGTCGCATACGCAGCTAGTGTTGAATAACATGGGGTCCTTGATCGTAGCCATTATCGCTAATTTTCTCTGTTCAACTTAACAAGTCTACGTACACCTCGAAGAACTTAAAGAGTTAGGTATACTATATCCGTCGAACGGATTTAATTCACATTTTAGAGAATAGAGAAATACGAACTATGCTTTGTGGAAGAAAATCGTTCTATCGTATCGCAGTCACATCAAAGCAGACAGTCTAAATTGGACGACGGTGTTTGATTTCATGTTGAACGTATTATATAATACTAGTTTTTCCTAGCGGCTTCGCTCGCTTCATTTAATATATCCTGTAGGAAGAGTACATGTTTTGGATGAAATGTAGCCTATATATTTTTGTGTATAAAAACTTCATAGCGATCGCTTTAGTAGCTAAATCGTAGGCAAATAAACCCACTTGCGGATTTATAATATTAGTCTGTAGCTTTTGAATAAAAATGTTAATGCATAAAACTTAAGTAAATATAAAAAATATAACGAATAATGTTTTTTTTTTTTTGTGAGTTGCGTATAGATAATTTTTCTTGAAAATAGTCGCAAAAAAAATAGATAAACTCCAAAAACCATATAGAATAATTTTAATTATTTTATGTGTTGCGTAGATTTTATATTTATTCATGCAATAATCTATTTAATTGAAAAATAAAAACTAGTTATTTCCATATCTCTGCACACGTTCTTTATTATCTATTGTTTATAATAGTTTAACAAATAGTTATAGTTACATTCTATATATAAAAATATCTATACACAAACGTAGTACGACGTGACATTTGTGTGCGAATACATCGCAATCACCATACACCAGATGTAACACCGGTCACTCACAAATTCCAGTATCAGACGGTATATATACAAAAATTAAACGAGCTCATAATATATCTGTACCCTACTGCAACGCTAACACCATCAGCTCATAAGTATCCAACTGCTGCGAGACTTTCAATCCTTTTTACGCCACCCTCCCGGGGGAGAGAGTGGGTTATGTCCGAGTCGCACGGACTAAAACCCCACGGTGTACCGACAGACCTTTTGTGGGGGCGGCAAGGGATCGTTCAAGCTAATCAACCTTGTATAGCCGCCCCCACGGTCCGCCCGACGGAAGGTGACCACCGGGCTCCTACCGCCGGACCTGTGCAATGAGGAGACGGCCTGACAGCAATTATTATTGCTTATACTACTTTGTTACATTATTTGGAACACGATAATTTAAAAAAATACGCTTTAATCAAAGTAACTATATACATAGATATATACATAGCGGGCCCGGCAGACGTTGCCGCGCCCTGATTATAAAAAAAATCCTTGACAAATTATATACTAAAACCTTCCTCATGAATCACTTTATCCACTGGTGAAAACTACATGAAGATCCGTTCACACGGTAGGGGACTTTGTTTTATACTATGTAATGATAATGAATGAAATAAAAACTAATAAATTAAATTAGAACGATGGCCATTCTAAATTTGAAATTTTATTTTTAAATTTAGTTTTAAAAGGTCTCGAATAAGCATGGAGTTCGTATTTTAAATCTCTCTGATACTTTTGTTTACTGAAAAGGTGTTCCGTATTTGAATTTTAGGTACGCGTTGAAACGAAATTCAATGTTAAGGGTGAATAAATACCAATTTTAGATTCCTATTATAATATTTTAACTTTGTTTTGTATTAAATTCTTGAATATATTATGTGCAAGCCCGAATTTACCAGCTATATTCAGAGCGACCAAAAAGATGTATGAGGACTCTACTTCCACTACGATTTAGTACAATGTATTAAATATATATTGTTCAATTTGACCAACTTCTACTGTCTCGTGTTTTTACCATACAATTAAATTATTCTTATATGAAGCTGTGACGACGATCCATAAAAAAAAATATTGATTTTTTTGGACCACACACGCGTGATGTAAAAATCAGTATACTCGTATTTTTAATTAAGAAATAATTGGTATTGAGTTAAGAATTTTGTAAATATTTTGGATTTAAACAAACTAAATATTACTCGGTTTTATTTTACATACATATTAAATATATATAATGAATGTATTATATACTAGCCGACCCGTGCCCACTTCGTTGGGCGGTAATACGTAAGCGTGGAACGGTTATTTTGCGTTAAAACGCAGCGGAAGCTCTGAAAAGGAAAAAATGACCTGATTTTGCAACATTCTTCATTGCTGCTCCGCTCTTATGTATCTTAGCGTGATGATATATTGCCTATAACCTTCCCTGATAAATGAGCTATATAACGCTGAAAGAATTTTCTCAATCGGACCAGTAGTTCCTGAGATTACCTATATATATATATATATATATATCACCATTCAAATATATTATGAATATTGTAAATGAGAAAATATTTTTCTTGTACGTTTGTCCTTTAGCACACTCGAACGGCTGGATGTATAATGTAATTAGACACAAGAAATCTATTATGGTTAATGTAAGAGGCAATTTTATAAAGTTATAAAATATCTTAAATTATTACTTAAGTTTAATCTATAGCATTTATCTATTTTCCATAATAATTTACTACATTCCTTTCATATCTTTATGGAAATAATAAAAATCTTTCAAATGTTTCAAATTTAATTTATAGTCCGGCCTTAGGTCGAGCGATAAAGCCTAAGGAAATATTTACGAAAAGCCTACGTTTTCTTTGATTGAATTTTTCAATTAAAATAATTGAAACAGTTGGTCTCCTGCGTCGAAGAAAACTGAAAGGTTTACATTTGAGTGAAAGGAAGTTAAACTCGGTAATTTTCGATGAACGACGTTCTTAATTTTGGAGTGACAAAACTTCTTAATAACGCACTTCAAAGATCGTGAACAAAAGAGGTGGAAAAAGAACAAAAAAAATTATGTTCTTATTTTTCCTATATGCTTGTGTAACTTAAAATACCACCTATGTTTCAGAATACCCTATACCCATTTAAAAGATCGAGGAACAAACCCCTATAGTTCTATATTTTTGAAATTAAAATCAATATCAAAATACTCTTTATTCAATTTAAGCTCTTAGAAGGCACTTATCAATAATCAGTCATCGAGAAGAACCGACAAGAGACTCGATCTGGTTGTTCATCTACACTAATATTATAAAGAAGTAAAGTTTGTGACGTTGTGAGTTTGTGAGTTTATGACTTTGTAACGGGTAATCTCAGGAACTACTGATCAGATTTGAATAATTATTTCAGTGTTATATAGCTCATTCATCGAGAATGGTCATAGGTTATATATTATCACGCTAAGGACAATAGGAGCGGAGCAACAATGAAAAATGTTTTAAAAACGAGACTTTATTCCTTTTTACAGCTTCCGCTGCGTCTTAGCCCAAAAAAACTATTCCACGCGTATGAAGTCGCGGGCAGAAGCTATTAACTAATTATATTATCTATAATAATATTATAAAGAGGTAAAGTTTGTGAGGTTCTATGGGGTAATATCTGGGTAGTCAGAGAAAAAATGTTCGAACGAAAACGTTTCTTACGAACGATGAGAGATATATGATTGAGTTCTACAAAACAGTTGTAGCTTGATAATGCCTATTACCGCCCAACGAAGTGGGCACGGGTCAGCTAGTTATATATAACAAGGAACTGTATTTTCATTATATATGTATTGACGACAAATTAAAAGCCAAACGTTTTAAAATAAATTACTACTCAGAACTACTTGTAGCAATCATATAAAATGACAAGAATTTGCATTTTACAATAAGTTATATGAACTTTCAGTGAAGAAACGTATTTTATATTGTTGGTTAATTATAATAACTGCATTCCTATAGGCGCCTAGTTTTAGCGATTTTGGAAATTCCAAGTGTATTTAAATTACAATCTTTAAAATTGGCTTATAATTAAATAAACAAAAAGAACTTACCTTCAATTTACATAGACCAAACAATCTCCTCAGAAAAAGTATTTCCAAGTAATATTTAACACATCACAATAGTTTTTTCAATTAATAAAAGATAAATAAAACACAATCATCACACTTCAATGGAGCGGTCAATTTTCTTTACATAACAAGTTACGATTATTTCGCAACTCCGTGAGTAACGGTTCAGAAAACAACCGTCTGTGAAACACACACTCTCATTACGAGCGTTCGCGGCACACTGTGGCTTGTACCAAACGAGGAATAACTTTGACGCAATAAATCACGACGCGAACGAAGCACCATCGCTGTATCGCTTGACACTTATTCTATTTGTTTACGTTCAGCATTGCAGCGCTTTATGTAATAGCAACCGGCTGTCAGTTTTTCACCAAACGAATAATTAAATTTACATTACGAGAGTTTTTGGCGGGATCTTGGAATGTCACGTAGTGGATTTTATATTTTATCCGTCTGTGAAACACACACTCTCATTACGAGCGTTCGCGGCACACTGTGGCTTGTACCAAACGAGGAATAACTTTGACGCAATAAATCACGACGCGAACGAAGCACCATCGCTGTATCGCTTGACACTTATTCTATTTGTTTACGTTCAGCACTGCAGCGCTTTATGTAATAGCAACCGGCTGTCATTTTTTCACCAAACGAATAATTAAATTTACATTACGAGAGTTTTTGGCGGGATCTTGGAATGTCACGTAGTGGATTTTATATTTTATTCATAATCTTGTGTTATTTGTCTTCTTAATTTGTTTTGTATATATAGTCTAGAATTTGTAGTTACAGTAGCTATACCTATTTAATGTGATCATCTGTGAGGTGTCTGTGTTATCTGTTTGTTCTGAACTGAACGTCGGTTTATCATCATGTGGGCTCTCATCGAAATCAGCTATGCAGTACTACCGTACTGCACATTATGCTAAATGGGTTTGCCAATTGTTGGAAATTTTTATTTTTTATTTTTAAAATGTATTCATTGTTTTTGTCTAATTAGTGTAATTTAATTTAATTGTATGGTTGTCCAACAATAAAGAATTTCTTTCTTTCTTGCCTTTCGATTTGCCTCCATATTTTGTAACATTGGTGGTATCTTACGTAATATAGTTTGCTTATTGTGCACATTACTTATTGAAGTGGATCGGAAATAACACCATGGAGCATAAATTCTAACTAGCCACAAAAACTCCCTGAAAAGTTCTAATAAGGCGTCCACCATCTTGTTATAGTATTGGAGTGATCGCAAGAAATTTGTAATATCTTAGCCTACTCGACAAAGGCAGTAGTAATGTACTAGAAGTTTGGTTGCCAAAAATAAAATTAAGAATTTAACGAAAGATTATAAATATTAGTTACCGAATTTATGTTAGCACGGTACTTCAGAACGGTAGCACTTATTTGGATTTTTTTTTGGAAGTTAAACCTTATCTATATTGTATTGAACCCTGGCTTTAAAAAGGTCTCATATTAAATGCACCACGGTCGCTGAATGTTCGCCATCTTGCTTTATTGTCTCGCTTTTGTTACGTTAGGTTAGACTTGTGAAAAAGGATAACGCGAACTTATCTCGGGCGAGCGCGGTGCATTTATTAGGAAACATTTTTAAACCACGTATTTAATACGTATTTAACTTTTTTGTAATATCACGGTTATGTGTCTTGAGCGGTATTTTTGGCTGTAGAGAAATCTATCATTTCGCGTCATGACATGTTTGTAAACCTTGACATGCTCATGACATGTGTACAAGTAATATTGATATTTTGTATTTAGCTTGTGCAGCTCATCATATACTTGATTATTTAATGAACTGTATAAAAATGTATACAATTATTGCTCGGAGTGTTAATAGATGCGAAAACCAATATTTGATTACAAACGACTATAATATAATTATCCTTAAATATATGTATTCTTTCGGACACATTCCATTACATTATGATAAACGTCTTCTTCTTGGTGACAAACATCGCGTTTACTACTTTCGCTTCTTTTCATTAAATAGTTAAACTTATTCAAGGGAATGTGCCCAGAACGAATTCTTAAAGCCAAGACGATCATGTTTCTTCTCATATTGGAGTCTTAGATCCATGGGACCGACCCCAGAGATGGTTAAATCGTCTATAGCAAATATTTTTCGTTAACGACCTTTCATTAAAATGTTCGAAACATATGGTGAGTGAATGTCTTTTGAACTCAGCTGGAACATCGGTGTATATTGGTTGACAATCATATAAAATTCCATTTTCTATTGCTTCTTTTGCTAGTTTATCTACCATTTCATTACCTTTTAATCCAATATGAGAAGACACTTACAGTATTATAATATACTTATCAAACGTTACAAGTTTTTGTATCAACTTAATAAATGAATAAGTCAATATGTATATGGCGAAAAAGCCTGTCATAGTGATTCGCTTCTGCGGGTCGCGTTTTGGCATCAGCCTGTTCATATCAAGCTTTTCGCAGGCTGGCATGGCAGCGGCGACCATCGACGGATAGTGTGTCACTCGGTGGTCGCCATTGTTTTTGGATTGTACTGTGCTTACCATTAGTCATTTTACCGTCCAAAAAAAGAAAAAAAAGAGCATAGACGGCACGGAAGAATCTCTGCAACCTAACATGTCGAATTTATATTGTATTTATGTTATTTATATTTATATTGTAGGTAAGGAGAGGAATTGGGATTATGGAGAACATTATATAGGAGGGACAGGATGTGGCTATTTCGTCAGTGCCGAATGGGTAGCCATTTAAGCTTTGAGCGGTATTCAGAAACATGATCAAATTTTTTAAGTTCATAAATAAAGTGAATGCATGTATTCTGTAGCCGCTCCAATTTCTCATTAGCGTCCAGGTAACAGACATCAGCATAATCAAGGATAGGCAAAAGTAATGACTCTGAAAGCATGACTTTAGTCCATGTCGGTAATAAATTACGCATTCTTCTCAACGAACTCATAGAAGCAAATATTTTTCTACTGACTTCACTCACATGATTCTTCCAGGATAGATTGTTATCAAAGATTACACTTAGATTTTTGACTGTGGTGGAATAGGGAATTGTAACATTATTCAAATAGATGGATGCTAAAAAAAAAAAATCATTACATTTTAAAAACACTGTGATCCAACGTAAATCCCTTTGAAGTTCACTCAAAAAAGATCAGAGCTCACGCTTTGTATATGACAAAAATTTTCTCTGCGTATACGTATATTGACACAAAAAATGTAAGTATTCAAGCGGAGCAAAAGTATCTGTATTTAAGGTTTTTTTTTCTTTATTTCTGGAGATCCTTGCTCCACACCTTTTGCTGCTTCTGTTTAATTTATTAATCTTGTTGAAAATCGTTTTAAATGTGAGCAACCATTGTTATTATTTTACTTAACTATTATACATTGAATTTTTAATGGGGATTATTGAATTTATGGCGTGCTTCCTTCATCTTTTGCCTTTTAGGTATATTCACTATATATAACACGGAATATATTGTTAGATAATAATACGTGGAAGATGTGTTCTGTTTGCTACGATTCTATAAAGCTTCAGAAATGTGTACTGTACTTTTTGTTATATGTACCGATTTGTCGCTTTTCTTGCAGCCTGGATCTAAGTAATGGGGAGGGGAGATGAAAACCACGGCACCCGCCCGGGCGACAACCTCAGTTTAAATTTCAATATAATGTGGTATAAAAAAATGGTGTTGTTTATTGTAGTTTTTTGTTTTTTTTTTGGCAACCAATCTTCCAGTAGACTATTACTGCCATAGTAGAGTAGGTAATAGTACAAGTTTCTTGTGAT
>MNPI01032681.1:0-10339 GCA_015888305.1 Antheraea pernyi | reverse complement strand
CTTTATATATTAGTATAGATATTAAAAAGAATAGGTCATAAAGTAATGAAAAACATCCCTTATTATATAGTATCAAATTTTCTATATACACTAATACTGTAAAGAATGAAATATGGATATATTAATTTAACATAATAGATCTGAAGCATATATGGACAAAAACACCGAATTTGGACAGAAGAACTCTTTTGTGACGTGGTTATATACGACACACAACAAATATCTATACCTATAATAAGAATGTAAGAATGTAGAATATAGTGTATATATGTATAATGTGTGTCTGTACTTTTTAGTTTTTTGTGAAAAAATTGTTGCAAGTGTCTAGGAATAAGTAATTTTAATTAAGTAATTTCAAACATTTTTAGAAATGTCTGTATGTTTGTTTGTTTGTACACGCATCACTGCTAAAGCACTGCGTTCACGATAAAACCACACCAAGAAAATCATAATAAACATATCCTTAGTCTGCATTTCATTAAAATCGGCCCACTCTATCAAATGTTATTGTAATTTTAATGACGACGCGACTTCAGTACGAGAGAAAAGTAGATAAATGGACTTAATACATTCAGATGGTTTTTTTTACATTAGGTTCCAGGTCGCGGGCATAGCTAGTTATTAATAAATCGTAAATCTGTAAGTGGTAGAGCCACGCTGAAGTTATTACTGGTTCCAGCATGAATGGGTCAACTCGTCCGGGGTAGTACCATCCGACCCACAGAAAACCGACGTAAAGTAACAGTGCTTGCATTGTTGCGTTTCGTTCGGTCAGTGAGAGCGCCGGAGGCCAACCTCCCCTCTCCCCGCTTACTCTCCCCCTTCCTAACCCCTCTCCCCGCTTCCCCAAAACACATGCTGGCAACGCACTTGCGACTCCCCTGGTGTTGTTAGTGTTTATGGACGGTGGTGATCACTTAACATCAGGTGACCCATCTGTTCGTTTGCCTCCCATATATTAGTGTTTTTGGAAAGCCAACTATCAAACAGTTGACAATAATAACAATCGCAACGTCGAATGCAATATTTTAACTTACTGATAGAAATAAATTAGCACATACAATAGTCCGGTGAACCTGTAAAGACCTTGCCAGGTCAATAGCATAGTCAGTTCGGAAAAAAAAAAAAAGCACATACGTCATACAGTTTTTTATTTATCCTTACTACTGCGAATATGGATATGATATCATATGTTTAAAATTTTACTTAAATTATGAAGTTTGTTATTTTGACTTTTTATTAATATTTGCAAGTTGTTATTGATTGGACGATGTATGTATAAAATTGCTTTGAATCTTTACATAATTATATGTATTTTATACTGTTTCCTAAATAAATTAACGATATTAGAATTTCGATTTAAAAATGCTATTTCAAAATGGTGTCATTATTGGTGTCAGTGAGTAGTAATTATAATTTATTTCAAACTGGTGAAATTGTTGGTGTAAGTGAGTAGTAATTATAATTTATTTCAAACAGGTGAAGAAACTATTGGCGTAAGTGAGTAGTGATTATAATTTAAAAAAATTGTAATTATCACTTTTATTTGTAATTGTAGTAATATTTTTGTTTCCATTTCTTATTTTGACTTATTTTTTTTTTAAATATCGAAACTTCATACCTAGTAGTCAAGTCGTTTGCGGCCAGTGGACCTTTTTAAAAAGAAGAGATTTTATTCGGAACGACGTTTAATCAGTACAAAGATTGACTTACGACTAACTTATTTCTAACTTAACTCTATTAGGTTTACCAAGCGGGCGGAAGGACTTATCGCTTGTTCTTACTTTGCAAATTCGTTTCTCAGATTTGACCACTAGGTAGCCGGATGAGCGTATCGCTCTTGTTACATTGTAATACATATTCCTGGAATATATTGTGCTTACTTGGGGAGTGGTTGGACTTAACTACCTCTTAAGTATTTTTTTAATAAAAATTAAATAATTAAAAATATTATTTAAAATTAAGAAAAAATCGTCAACTGAAAATGTTTAAATTATGAAAAACTTGTCCTATTTTCTGTTCTTTAGAAAATATTATCGAAATCGCTACTATCCAAACTAACAAAAAAATCTTAAATCAGATTTTCAAACTCAACCTTGAGAAACTTCAGTTGAGGGCTTATTCTTAATTTAAAATAATATTTGCATTTAATAATTAAAATTATTACTTATTTTAAGAAATATGAGTATCGATAGTAAACATTCAATATAATACTTGAAATATCAATACGAATATAAAACGTCTAAAACTATGTCTTTTGGATAGAAATAACATTAAAATGATCAATTACTCTCGGTATGTAAGAGAGATGTTCAAAAAGACCGTTAACAGTAAACTTTCATGACGAGTCTGATAAATTAGCCAAAAAAGTAAAAAAAAACAACATCTAATTTCGTTTGTCCTTTAATTCGCCTTATACATCTACATTTTTTTTTTATGTCAAAAGAAGGCAAACGAACAAGTGGGTCACCTGATGTAAAGTGATCACCACCGTCCATAGACAGTAGCAACACCAGGGGAGTCGCAAGTGCGTTGCCATCCTGTGTATAGGGGCGAGGGGAGGGGCAGGGAAAGGGGAAGGAGAAGGAAAAGGGGGAATAGAGATGGGCCTCCGGTGCTCTCACTGACCGAAAGAAACCGAACAATGCACGCACTGTTACTTCATTTCGGTGTTATGTGAGAGGGTGGTACTACCCCGGGTGAGCCGACCCATTCATGCTGAAACCAGTAATAGCTTCAGCGTGGCTCTACCACCACTAATATACAATACTAATACAAATAACAAACATATCCAAATTCCATCTTTCATTATCACTACACGTATGAAGCAATATGCGATTACATTGGTCTATAGATGTTGCGACGGTATAAATTCATTCATTGTGCAGTTGCAATGGACCGTACCCGTTGTCAAAAGTACCCCATTCAGTTATTCAGTTAGAACTAACTAAGAAGTTAGAAATTTACATTTGCACTCGTATAATGATATAAGGGACTTATTTGAGAATTATTCGACGCGGATGGAAATAAAAAATTAACAAAACAAAGAATCGACTTATCAAACTGTAAATGATGTCATATATGAGTATATTAGTGGGATCGTAAGCGCTTGAATATCAGTTGTGCTTTGGCCACGGTGGAGGCTAATCTTGAGCATTGCGCGGCTAACTTTGCGTTGTATTTGAAGACTGAGCGAAATGCGGTCCTTGTTAATAATCTCTTTATTTGTTTTGGTGGGACATTGCGTCGACAGTGGTAAGTCTATCGATTCATTACGTCCACCTTTGCTTGATTTTGTATCGTGTACAATTAATATAGTCGAGAATTTGTACAACCAAATGACTATTGTTATAGATATAAGAATTTTATTTTAATGTAGGGAATATTTAAAAACATCTAGTGTAAAAATAACAACGTCACTTACTGAGTTCATCTATACCTATCGACTATCCAGGTTCCGGATCCAGGTGTACAATAATACCCTATGAATAAAAGTAATATATGTATCTTAAGTATTGCTCTTAAAAGTCGACAGTCGATGAACTGTAGATCGTTTCCTTATCGTCGCTGTATCTTCGTCCATCATCAGGCATAATGGCTTCATTTTATCGTTCAACAATGAAAAAAAATATCGTTGTTATCATATAATGGGCATGTTCAGTAACCTTCTGCTATAAATATAACCACATTTATAATACACAATAGTCCTACTTTTTATATATTTACTAGTGTATTGTCATGTTGACGATCCTAAAAGAAATAGACCTTTATACTGTCTCACGCTAATCCAGACCTCCATATCAGAGTTAGATCTGTTGCCACCTGAGCAGTTCGGATTTCACGCCGAACACTCTTGTACGAATCAAGTGCACTGCCTCACGGAATACATATATTTTTTTTAAATGCGGATCCTGATCCCAATCCCTATTCGGTTAATTCTAACCCGAAATGCTCAATAGCAGTCTTTTCGATGTCGTGAAGGCCTTTCGATAAGGTCTGGCATTCAGGGTTCAATTATAAATTAATTCATTATCGTATGTCCGATTGGCTAGTTCATATAATACGCGACTACCTCACCGATAGGACCTTCCGCTATAGAGTGGTAGGTGAACTGTCCTCATCCCACCCGATACGCTCAGGTGTGCCTCAAGGGTCCATTCTGGCCCCCACACTCTTTAATCTGTTCGTGGGTGACCTACTTCGTCTTCCGAAAGTAGAAGTAGGTTGTTATGCTGTCGATACAATCCTCTAGTAACTCATATACGTATGACTAGGTAGCTTAGCTTAGGTTAGGTCACGATTTTTTGCTTATAACAGGCAAAAGATCAAGCCGAGGTGTGCCGCGCACTATTATGCTAGTCGCCCAAACAAACAAAATCAGCTGAGTGCCTTCAGCGCTCGCCCCAGTAGTCCAGGTGAAGCTGTAAAGACCTATCCAGGTCAAGAGCGTAATCAGTTCGAGAAAAAAAAATTCACGAAACCAGTATTGGTTTTCATTACTGTGACTTCTTTATACCTTTATGTATATGAATTCATGGAACAGTTACAGTGCAAATTTAAGAAGATTATCGACGCATTACACTCGATATCAGACGCGATGGATTGAAGGTCCGGTCATCTGTGGCGATAATTTGTATTTACAGAAGTAGTGTTCTCACTTATACACTACGCACGTAGCTTTCCAATAAAGATTAGCTATATTAACAACGTGAAAGCACATGAGCATCGCATCTGAAGCAGTCTCTGTGGCTGAAGACATTTAGGAGTATATACATAGATATGTTAATATAACGATACCAATAACATTATTTTCAGCTCCGAAGGAATCTAAGCTACCTTCAGGTCAAGAGTGCTTACCCGGTAGCTCTTGGGAAAGTCAATGCAATGATTGCACTTGCAGTGATAATGGCATAGCTGTGTGCACTCGTGTAGAATGTTCGGATGACAACAATGATGGTATATTAGTTTTTAGGCATATAATTTTAGCATATAATATTTAAAGTGACGATGGCTTAGTTAATAGTGTATTCTGAGACTGTATCAATGGACGAAGGTTCGAATCCTAGCAAGTGAGTAAGAATGTTTGGCGAAGAAAAACATCGTGGTGAAATCATAGCATGGTGGTAGGGTTTTTTTTTATTTCGCCTGGCTAGCTACCACCCTCAACTTGAAAATATATCGCAAAGCACCTGTTGGTGTGTTCCGGTAGCTGCTCTTGAGAGCAAGTCCCCTTTTGTAGGTGGTAGAGCTACGCTGACGCTATTAATGGTTTCAGCATGAATTGATCGGCTCGCTCGTGGTAGTACCACCCTCTCCCCCACCCACCTCTCCTCCCCTTCCTGCTTCCCGTACTCCCCCTCTTCCCCAAGACCGGTTGGCAACGCACTTGCGACTCGCCTGCTATTGCAAGTGTCTATGGACGGTGGTAATCACTTCAGATCAAGTGACCCACATGTCCGTTTGCCTTCTATGATATAAAAAAAAACATTTCGCATTTTTGCTATCTTCGACCATACCGCCACTCAACATCAGATGAGATTGTGATAAAAAACGCTAGAAAACTTATTTATTAAACTTAAAGTAAAAAAAAAAAACAGTTTGTTACAAAATATTTTTCATTTATGTCCAGTGATGAAGCATAGCTAAGTACCTACATTTTCTAGTTCTCTTGGCACATAAGAGCTAATCTTTCTCTAGAATATGAGTACTAACTACGACATATTTGTTAAACGTGATAATGTTAAGTGGATTATATAACCACTACAGTCAATAGGTCAAGTGTAGATAATGTAGTTAGTTTCAATGAACACTACCTATTATAAAACAAAATCAAAATCCGCGTCCGTCTGTCTGTCTGTTCGCGATAAACTCAAAAACTACTGAACGGATGTTCATGCGGTTTTCATTAATAGATTGCGTGATTCACGAGGAAAGTGTGGGTATATTATTTATGATTTTTTGTGAATTAGTTGAAATATAACGATAAATGATAAAAGTGTCGAAAAGGTCAAGGTCAAAGGTCAAGCCGCCTGTGAACTTTTGAGCATAATGAGATAATAAACGTTGCAGACGACATAGCGGGAACTAGCTAGTAATATATAAGAATAGAAATATTTTGAAGTGGTAGAGCCACGCTGAAGCTATTACTATTTCAGCATGAATAGTTCGGCTCGCCCGGGGTAGTACCACCCTCTCATAGAAAACCGACGTGAAGTAACAGTGCTTGCATTGTTGCGTGTCGTTCGGTCAGTGAGAGCGCCGGAGGTCCTCCTACTCTCCCCCCTTTACACTCCCCTCCCCTCCACCCAAATACAGGCTGGCAACGTACTTGTGACTTCCCTGGTGTTGCAAGTGTCTATGGATGGTGGTGATTCTATGAATCCTATGATATAATTTTTTTTTATGAGACTTACAAAAGGCATAGTCAAGATTAATATATTCTCTGCATAAATAACTTACGAATTATTGAAAATAAGCTTTCTATCGATAATAATGATAAATGAAATTTATATCTAGAACCGCAAAAGACATGCGCTCCGAATACGAGCTGGAGGTATGAGTGTAACAATTGCCATTGCTCGACTCATGGATATGCACTATGTACGTTGATGGAATGCTATGGTAAGTCGAAATATAAAAGGTGATGATTCGTTTCAAATTACAAGGTTATAGTTTATAGAATCGGGACGCTATTTTTCTCTTGAGCGTTATAGTTCATAAAGATATTAATCAAATGCTGTATGTAGTTTCTAGTATCAAATTTGAAATATGGCTGATGATTTCGCATAAAAGTTCCTGTAAATTTGTGACAGAGATAACCCTTTTTTTATTGTAGCACGGCAAAGTGACTGCGCTATGCCTGATGATAAGCACAGTACAATCCAAAAACAATGGCGACCACCGAGCGGCACACTATCCATCGCCGGTCACCGCTGTCATGCCGGCCTGCGAAAAGCTGGATATGCACAGGCTGATCCCGAAACGTGACCTATCACCATTTCGGACTTTTTCGCCATATCTATACTTTATCGGTTCTAATTAAGACTTCTCATCCTTGACTTCTTTTCCAAACCTATTTTTAGGTTATTGAAATAATTACAACATTACTACTATATTTCTATTTTCAGGTTTCGTACCCAGGGATTGATTTCCGGAATCAAAACTAGTAAAAAATCTGTAAGTATGTTTTGTTCTATATTTTCTGCTAAAAATATAAATGTGTACTAAAATAACATTATATAATAAGAATCGTTACATGAGCTTATAATAATAATCTAATGTAAATTTGAAATGCTTTTTTACAGAATCGATGTTAAAATAATTAAGAATTACTATTACCAATTTCATTTAAATGCATCATAAAGTCTGTATTCAAAATGCTACAAATAATAAACAAGCAAAAGCAAAGCATTTACCTATATAAATAATACTTTCATAATTTGGACATTATTTTGTTTTTTATATTCACTGTGGGATGATCGCAAACAAATTCATATTTAATTTAAGTTAATTAGATAGTTTAAGTTAATAAAAATTAGATTTGTATAACATAGTTATCCTTAAAGTATCCTTATTAATGTATCTATCGGTCTGGTCATGGCATCAAGTTGTGAGGAATAAGGAACTTTGTACTGGATAGCTTCTGCCCGCGACTTCGTCTGCATGGATAAGTTACTTTTGACTAACGTTAACACGCAGCGAAAGCTCACAAAAGGAAAAAAACGAGTTTGAAATATTCTTAATTGGTGCTAGACTGGTCATAGCCAATGAGCTATCTAACAATGAAGGAATTTTTCAAATCGGATCAGTAGTGAGATGATGATGATGAGTGAGATTAGCGCGTTCAACCAAACAAACAAACCCTCCGGCTTTATGATAGTATAGATTACTACAGCTTACCTCGTACTTACGCCGCGTCGTCATTAAAACTAAAATAACTTTTGATAGAGTGGACCGATTTTAATGAAACAAAGACTACTCCCGAGTTACTCCCGAAGATATGATTTATGAATTGAGGAATTTATTGTGAACCCAGTACTTTAGCAGTGATGCGTGTTCATACAAACAGACAGACATTTCTAAAAATGATTGAAATGTATTTTATTATTTACTAGCTGTGCCCGCGACTTCGTCCGCGTAGAACCTTATGTCAAAAACAGTGAATAATAAAACCAACTGAATGTATTAATTCCATTTACTTGTCTATTCTTCTCTCGTACTTGACTCGAGCCGTCATTCAAATTACAATAACTTTTGATAGAGTGGACCGATTTTAATGTAACAAACACTAAGTTACTCCCGAGGATACGCTTTATGATTAATGTGTTATCGTGAACACCGTACAGTGATGCGTGTTCATACAAACAGACAGATAGACAGACATTTCTAAAAATGATTGAAATGTATTTTGTTACTTATTTCTAGTCACCTGCAACAATTTTTTTCAAGAAAATCGAAAATGTACAGACACTTTAGATTGTTATAATGTGTATAGATAAGGTGGTAATCAACATGTACAAAATGTCATAGCAAAGCTCATATTACAATGTATCTGTTATACCCATACATGGCAAAGACGCTTTGTTATTAAAAAAAATACCCTCACCGTGTTATTACAAAAAAGTTAAATACGTATTAAATACTTGGTTTAAAAGTTTCCTAATAAATGCACCGCGCTCGCCCGAGGCAGGTTCGCGTTATCCTTTTCACAAGTCTAACCTAACGTAATCAAAACGAGGCAAAAGAGCAAGATGGCGAACTTTCAGCGACCGCGGTGAATTTAATATGAGATCTTTTTAAAACCAAGGTTCAATACGTATTTAACTTTTTTGCAATAACACCGTCAAAGTTTTGATTGCTGGCATAAAATTGAAAATATTTCGTTTATTACCTATTGATTTACTGAGAATGTATAACAGTTTGTTTTTTAATTTACACGTACATATTTTAATTAATATTTCTTTTTTTCCAGACAATGCACCACGCTGTATCCAGAAAACAATTGACAACCCAAAAGCCCCAGCTAAATAGATGATTACTCTAATATATGATAAGAATTTACAATAAAGCATATTAAATCATAAAGATGTCTTATTATTTAAGACTAGTTTTTGCCAGCGACTTCGTCTGCATGGAATAATTACCTTGGGCTAGCGCTAAAACGCAGCGGAAGCTCTCAAAAGAAACCATTTTGAAACATTCTTCATTTTTACTCCGCTTCTATTAGTCTTAGTGTGATATATATAGAAAGAAAGAAAGAAATATATTTATTGCCATAGTATAAGTGTACAAAAAAACCTTAACCGTAAAAAAGTAAAACTATGACAAAGAGACCTAGCGTCAGCGTATTGCCGCCTTTGAAAACAGCGCTGGTTTTCAGCTAGGCCTCAAAATTTCCCGGCTGAAATACAAGTAAACATTACTTATTATTTCGCGCCCAAGTCGTAAAAATAAAACTTAAAATATCTATCTATTGCTATACATATAATTAAATTAAATTAAGTAGTATAGGTACTGTTGCTAAGGCCAAGTCTGTCTGCATCAAGACCTTAATCACAAACAAACAAACAAACCCTTCAGCTTTATAACCTTAGTATAGATTATTACAAACTCTAAATAGTATTTTAAAATAATTATATTTTGAAGGTCTATTTTTATGACAATCGGTGCTATATCCATGGATAATAAAGTCATGTTAAAATGGTTAGAACTCCATCGTTCGTGTGGCGAATCGAATCTTCATCAAAGATTATTACTTTTTTATTAGGCAAACGAACAGGTGGATAACCTGACGTTATGTGATCACCACCGTTCTTAGACATTTGCAACACCAGGGGAGACGCGAGTGCGTTACCAGCCTCTGTTGGGAGGGGGAGCAAGGGAAGAGGGAAGGGGAAGGGAGGTGGCCTCCGGCGCTCTCACTGACCAAACGAAACGCAACAATGCAAGCACTGTTACTTGACCTCGGTATTTCTGTGAGTCGGGTGGTACTACTCCGGGCGATTAAATTTTAATTTTCTTCCTGGGTATAGTCGTCATTTTATTGGTTTATTAAAGAGTCGATAATGCTTAATTAAAAGAAATATCACTCGCTCATGTATGAAAGAAATGAAGTTTATTGTAATTCAATCACACAGTGTTCTTCATCTTCCATTTTTTCCTCCTACTTCATCGGGTAATTGACATGACAACCACTTCTCTATTCAAATATACATCAATACAACACTCATGTATGAAAGAAATGAAGTTTATTGCAATTCAATCACACAGTGTTCTTCATCTTCGCTTTTTTCCCCTACTTCATCGGGTAGCCTTGACCTTGTTCCTCAACCAATGCTAT
>MNPI01032671.1:0-10061 GCA_015888305.1 Antheraea pernyi | reverse complement strand
ACAGATCTTAAAAATGTATACATACAAATAACCATTAATTAAAAATTAAAGAGATGCGCTGGGAGACCGTTAATTTGGGACTATGTGTTTTAGGTCACAAATAAAAAGAAAAGAATATTTGTTTGTACAATAAATATAAAAAATCTAGATCTTAACATCAGCGCCATCTACTTAGGCCAACTATATCAAAAATCTATGTAGACGATCACATAAGTTTGTAAATAAATTTATCAGAATTAGTCAAACCTTGAAGAGAAGAATAATAATTACGAACAAACGCATGTTGGAAGAATATATATAGATGTGATAATGTATAACATAAGTACTGCGGATAATTGAATCTATTAGTGTTTTTAAACGTTACAATAGACTATGAACATAGTTAATACCAAAAGTTTCGCCTACTTAAAATTACCATCAGTTGGTATCTACTATTTTTAAAAGTATTTAGGAAAAAAAAGTTGTGTGTAGTTTTCACGCGGTAGACGTGAAACTTGATTAATTTTTAAGATAATGAGAGGAATACACTATGGTGGTGTCTAACATTAACTTTCGGCGTTATTTTGTAATATTATAACATATTATATTAAGAATTTTAATAATTCACGTCACAGAATAATTTTTAAAAGAGCGCAGTCGTCACTACGATCCAACAAAAAATAATATTCTATAAATTTCAATGATTCTTTCTCTCTCATTCCCTCTCTTTGTATATATTTTCGTTTCATAAAATCTAATTTACCCAAGAAGTTTCGTTTCAAAGATATTGAGATTTATATTTCTTCTTTTGTAGGCATTGATATACAAAAACCCAAGATGCACACTTAAAGTCTCACAGCCGACACACAAAAATGTGTGCATAATTTTGGATGTGCAGTCATTTCAAATAGTCTCGCATCGCTTGCGTCCTTGTAAAAACAACTTTGAATCATTCACGTAAGGTTGAATTTGTAAAGTCATAAGTTCATCGCATAACTATAGCCACGTATTATTGGGGAGTTTTTGCGGCCGGTTTTGTACGTTACTTTTATTCGAGACTGTGTGTCTTGGGTTTTTATATGTCAATGTTCGTAGGTAATTATGAGCCCACAAACAGTAAGTTCAAAAATAACGGATCTTATGAAACCAACTTTCCCTTTTTTCTCACTTTACGGGTTATTGTTAAAAAATTACTTACCTTACAGCAATAAGACATGTTACTACATTCAAAATGTATATTTAAGGTTGAATACATTATCTGGATATGTTTTTATCATTTTGTGTTACTTACTATAGGTTACATAAGTAATATATATACTAAGATTATATAAACAATATCGGGAGATTTAAATTTGTAATAAACACTGCATAAATCGATGAAGTACTTTACCTATTATAAGGGTTGTGTGTATTTAATTTATATGTATTTTTTTGTAGTCGCACTTATGTGAAACGATGAAGTTGACCCACAATCGAGGATTCGTGAATTTTCACACGTCATTCATTTAGTTACAAATTTTAGTTCTCACGCTTTGTATAGAAATCGTCGAAATTATACTATGAACGTTTGCTCGCCGATTAAACGATCAGAAGGATTATAGAAACATAGCTTATTTATAACTTGTGTAATTTCTACGTGATTATTATTATTTATTATTTTTTCAGCTTCACCGTACTACTAAGGTGAGCGCTTAAGGCACTCAGTCAATCTACGCGATTAACTTATTTATATTATTACTAGTACCTCTAGTGGTAGATACTAGTGACGTAGTGTGATTGAGCGTAACTCGAAAGAAAAATCCCCACGGAGGACAACCAATCTTAATAAAGCTGGAAAGTAGAACAGTATTTAAATACAGTATTAGGCACATATACATCGCTCGGCCGTTTCGCATTATAATACACTATCGGGCCCGCCAGACGCTGTCCCGCCCTGACTACAAAAAAAACCTTGACAAATTATATACTAAAAACTTCCCCATGAATCACTGTATCCATTGGTAAAAATCCGTTCAGTTCAGTCGTTTTTGAGTTTATCGCGAACAGACAGACAGACAGACGCGGTGGGAGACTTTGTTTTATACTATGTAATGATATCCATCTAAAACAAGTTCGATTGTCATGCCTGTCTTCTGTTTATTCTTTCAGGTGGTAGAACTACGCTGAAGCTATTACTAGTTTCAGCATGAATGGGTCGGCTTGTCTGGGATAGTACCACCCGACCCACAAAAAACAGACGTGTAGTAACAATGCTTGCATTGTTGCGTTTCGTTCGGTCAGTGAGAGTGCCAGAAGCCCACCTCCCCTCACCTCTCCTCCTTCTCCCTTGCTCCCTCAAACAGGTTGGCAACACACTTGCGACTCCCCTGGTGTTGCTAGTGTATATCGACAGTGATGATCACTTACCATCAGGTGACCTACTTGTTCGTTTGCCTCCTATGATATAAAAAAAGTGTATATTCTATTTAACTAAAGTAAAGAAAAATCTATGTATTTGAAGACATAACATGTAGTTTTCGAACGCTTACATTGATAACGCAAGCTAAACCTTATGAGGTACATAAAATAATGTACCACAGAGTCGTGCATCTAAAAATACCTTCAAAAATGCCTTCTGGAATAGTATAGTTATGTCTATTTTTCCTAAGGATATTCTACAATAATAATTTTTATCGTTTTACATATTATGCAAAAATAATTGGTTATTTGCGGCGTTGTTTTGACAAGCATAATATTATTTTTGTCAAATTAAATGACGTTAGGCTGAGTATCTAATGTAGAGCGAAAGTGGCCTTCACAGCATGTCACTACAATAAATATCTTAGAAGATATCATATATTTAAAATTATTCCACCAAAAATGTGTGAAGTTTGTGTAAAGATTTTTACGTAGCTTTTGTGATTACGATAAACTATATTAAAAGATGCAAAAATAGATCGAAATAGTTTAGGCACTATGACACCACACTTCACTCGTGTGAGCCGAATAGCTAGTTTACATATATGTGTGTAAATAATTTTGCCATATTGCCAATTTAGTAATATTTAAATAATAATCAGAATTTTAATATACACAAATAGCTTCGGACAACAATAACCACTACTTGATCGAAGACAAATAGTCTCATCCCAGCTAGATTCCATTTAAAGGAGGACGCAGGAGGAGAAGGCGCTTCGCCCAACTCCTCCTGTCACCGTAGCCGGACCTGAGGGGATGGGTCGGGGAGCCCATCTCCTCATTGCACAGGTCCGGCGGACGAGGGGGGGCAGCCGGTGTGTACCCGGTCTGACCCTCTATATGAAGGCGGACCGTGGGGGCTGCTCTACAAGCTTGACTAGCTTAAACGATCACTTGCCGCCCCCACGAAACGGTCTGTCGGTACACCGTAGGGTTTTAGTCCGTGCGACTCGGACATAACCCACCCTCTCATGGGAGGGTGGTGTATCCATAAAGGATTTCCCCACGTTAAAAAAAAAAGCTAGATTCCATTTCAATCAAAAAATATCAATTCACTTTCGGCAAGATATTATTTTAGATATAGATATTAGTTTTATATAACTAATTGACTAAAGATGGATTAATATATTTTTTTAGAATTTCCGTATGTCTGAGTAACTTAGATGTTCGCACAAAAATTTACGGTGAAACCGTTAAGCCAAGGCCAGCGATGTATAGTTAAATCGAAAAAAAAAAGGTTTTTTTTTCTTCAGTTGATGTGAAGAATGTTGAAATGATGCGAAGAATTGATAACTGTGATAAATTCGAAAGTTACAGTTAGATAAGATTGAATTTTTCCCGCGGCTTCGCTCGCGTTTATTTGACGTCGAAGAACTTGTACCTTTTTCTTAAATGAAAAATACTCTCTATTTATTTTTGTATCTCTGACAATGTGTATATAACATTTCATGAAGATCGGTCGTGTATTTAAGCGTGAGAACGTAACAACCAAGCAAGCTCACATTCAAATTTATAATATTAGTTAGGACTATGCTATTCTAACCAGGGAAGAAGAATTAATTAAATTTAATTAAGTAAACATAAAATAGTTAACAGTTTTATAGTAGTTAGTAAGAACAAAATTACAATTAAAAAAACACAACCGTCAATTAACTCACTTAAAATAAATAGTTCCTATAAAAAATATCAATTTCAGAAGAACATAATTACGAACAATAGCTGATTGTTAAGTGTATAAATAAGAAATATATTTACATTAATATCGTAAATTATACTTTATTGATAATTTATGTAGTTGTATTCAATGAGATTGAAGCCGATAGGCTGTGTTGAGTAATTAAAAGTAACGCCTAGATTTATTTTCCCACGGTTACTGTAACCTTGCGGATTCTTTTTTTACGTTTCAATTTATCCATTACTAGCGACCCCTGGCTTCGCATGGGTTGCAATGTACTAATGTGATGTCATAAGTGTCTAAAGAAATTTCAACCATTTTCCACAAATTTATTTATTTGTTGCGTGTAATTTTGAATCTGCGCTATGATTTAAGATAGTAATTGAAATAATATGCTCTAAATGGCATTTTTAATCTATTTTAATGGCCCAGCATAACTAATGTATTTAATTGGATAAGGATTAATATTATGTTCGTCAAAATAACATCACAAATAACCAATTATCTTAAATGTTATTTAAATATAAATTTGATTAGGTACTGTGAGTTATCCTTAGGAAATATAAGTATAATATTATCGTATACTTTTTTATAGGTGTTTTTGAGATCTACAATACCTTACTACTATATTATTTTGATGCATCCTATAAGGTTTAGGCAGCGTCTCTAATGTAAAACGCACCCCAGGCTAGGCCCCCCTCGGCAGCAACTCAAGCCTAGGTCCGTTCCCTCGGCGTGGAACCCTTGAGTACGCTGCTCGCGCGATACGAATAAATAAATAAATAAAAAAACGAATAAATTATCTAAACGACAATTAAAACCGTATCAAAATTCCTTGTGTACTTAGGAAGAAATAAGGTAACACACAGACAGACAGAAAAAGCAGCTTAGTTTTTTATGTTAAAATGCTAGTACTTAGATAATAATTCGCTGAATCATTGATTAGAAGATTATAAGCGAACCGGTGACTTATTTAGAAACAGTTGAACAAATACTAATCGATTAAAATTCCTAGTAAGTCATTATATGCACGTTGCATTGTGGGCTTGCAACTCATTACCTTCCGGTGATTGAGGTGACGTGAGTAAGCGAATACCAACCATTGTGCACGGGGTAGTGATAAGGTTATGACCTTTTTAGGGTTGCGTTTGTAAATATATTAAACTATACTTCTTTGCGTGAAGATTTTACTAAATATTGGTCCAGCTTATTGAAGGTAATATTATAAATCAAGGGAGTGAGTTAAATTCTCGTTAATATTAATTGTAACTATGTAAAAAGAATAACAATTTTTACTATTAAGATGTATTTTAAGGTACTTGGGTTATAGAATATAAATAGGGACCTAAGTTTTTAATTTTTATGTCCAAATTTGTTTTTTATCCAACCTTGAAAAAATTACGGCAATATATTATGGTAAATAAACCTTTTTTTTACATCTTGGACTGCGTTACTTTCTGTAATGTCAGAGCTAATGTCTTTCTTTAGGCTGTATATTATTTCGACCAGTTCAGAAATTAACGTGTAAAATGGTAACAAACAAACAGAGATACTTTCGCGTCTGTTTTTAATATTAGTTTAGATAAAACATTATTTTTAGTCGTTTCATTTAATATAGAGTTATTACAGCTTTATGAAACCACGTTTTATATATGTGCTACGCGCGATCGACGACATTTGTTTTCTTGCCGTAGAGAAGTAAGGCAAGCGATATAGTCTTTATATTTTTTCCTCTATACATAAAATATATTGTTAAGACAATAATACAACTCAGATCAGGTCACGGGTATCAGCTAGTACTAACTTAAACGTTAACTGTCTAGAGATAATGTCTCACTCGCTGTAATTCTTCCGATTTTCTACAGAAGCTGAATATCTATATATCTATAGAGTTATTCCCAGACTTGACGCACCAAAATGAGGTAACAGGTTTTTCACGATATGCGTTGTTGTTGCGTAAATGTAACCCTTTGCTTCTTCAACAATTCTCCATTTTCAACCTTTTTTGCTTCTAAAATACTTTGTCTGCGTAGTAGCGTTTTTCATATTTTATTTATGTATCGATTATAGTAATATCATGAAAGAGGTAACTAGATATACCTTCTGTGTACATCATATTCATTAAACATTAGATACTTTAATAGAAAAAAATAGTTTCAGGCTATATTTCTTATTACATTGCTTTCAGGTTTCTTTGACAAAAGTGATAATAATATTATTTCTCAAGATTAATAAAGAAATATGAATAAAAACATCACGGAACTGTGAAGGTCCGCAGGTGTGAACCTGCCATCGTTCAAGACATACCAACCTTGATTCTACCCTAATGATAACGTGTGACAATGAGCGCTTACGCATTTCCAGTGATAACGCGTGGCGATAAATAATTGCTCATGCAAAGATACGTAGGTACATAACGATTTTTTTTGGTTGAAAGCTGTATTACCCAAATTCGATTTATACGTATTATTACTTATTTTGTAAAGTGATAATTTAAAGGTTCTAATCATCATCAGCCTGTAAGGGATCCACTATAAGGTCATAGGCCTCTTCCCGAAGGTACGTATGGATATAATAACCACGCCAGCCTATGGCGATGATTTTAAACTCTGAGAAATCCTCATTTCTATATTTTCTCACACACGATGGTAGGTACTACAAGAACATTTCTAAAGTTCAAGTCTGAACTTGAGGATATCAGATTGATATTCCACCGGTCAATCAGCTCAACAATCATGAGCTATATGTGAAATGAACTTAAGGAGATCCTTATCTCTGTCTCATGATTGTTGAGCTGATTGACCGGTGGAATATCAATCTGATATCCTCAAATTCAGACTTGAACTTTAGAAAGGTCTAGATAGAAATACCTAGATAGGTATGTGAGAATTACCTACTAGTGTCTTATTGGAATATTTCTATTAGGTTATTTTATAAACAATCAATACATTGTTTTATTTTTCTATAAATAATAAATATAATTTCTCTAGAAATTATTGAAAATTAATTTTGAATACATACATAAAGTAGCGAAACCCAAAAAAAGTGCCATCCAATGAAAAAAGGGCGTATCTGTCGTTTTTTGCAATCTTGTGTTTTAGACATATTCTATTCGGAATACAGAAAAAATGCATCTCATAGCAATTTTTTGTTGATCAAAAAACCTTCTGCTCTCAAATTACTATTAATAAAACAATAAGTTAGACATAATTCTCTAAAGACGCAGGCAACGCTTTTCGACTTTTCTCCGATTTGTACTGTAGTTAGAGCGCCCCTTTTCATTACATTGGCAGTATAGACCACTTGATTTTAAGTGGCTCTTAGCTACCTTTATCCAATCTCTGGCGCTAGTTGTAATGAACGGCTACTCCTAAGGATTTCAGAAGGAACGTCTTATGTCCAAGTAAAAGTTATTGCGGAAAAATAGCGTGATGTTAATAGAAATTAAATAATAGGAATAGAAAGTTAGTAAAAGTAAAACTACGACGAAGGATGTTGAGGAGTATTATTGTCTGATCTACGACCAAAAGTACGACCAACCAATTACTGAATATTGGATAATATGCTACTAATTGTGGGCACACGAACAATGCACTAGTAGTGTAAGCACAATAAATTGATTTTAATGTGAATTATGTTCTAATTACATTATGTCCGTGATTATCCCAAATAGTGCCCACAAGCTAATTTTCATAAGTTGCAGGTTCTTCAAAGCCGCTTTTTACGTAAAGTGACCGTTGCCCCGTGGTACGTCCGGAGAATCGATCTCCATAAGGACCTGGAGATGCCTTCTATCTGGGCGTACGTAACGTACGTAAGTGATTTTATCACTTACGATTAGTTATTTTCAAAAAGCCGTGAATCATCCCAGTCCTTAACTGTTATCCGCCGCAGAATACGTTCCCGTACCGAAGGCTGCGCGTTATAACAGACGTCCGCAACATATTTTTACCGACCCTCCCGATGAAATAACGGCAGTGAACGATCAGTACCAGCCTGTCTCTCTAAACAGACCGAGCTCACGCCCACGCCCGCGTTACCACAGGTCACGTGGTCTGAGGGTAAATTTCGCTCCCGCTCACCAGACCAGGCCCCCCTCGGCAGCGGCTCAAGCCTAGGTCCGTTCACTGCTCGCACGATACAGTGACACAAAATCTTACAACACTGCAACAACATTACACATATCACCTTCACAGACGTGCACGCACACATACTTACACATGACAGTGGAAGGGTTTTTATTTTTATTTTTCCCTTATTGAACTGAAACAGTTTAGAAAAATTATCCAACACAAAATACATACAAGAGTTGTTGAGGTATGTATGCTTAGTACACATATATGTTTCAATTATTCATACAAGTATGAATATGTAGCTAAGCTTAGGTTAACTCAGATAGGTCGCCAATTGCATGAATCAGGCAACAGCCCAAGCCGAGGTGTGCCGCGCACCGTTGAGCTAGTTGTCAAAATAAAAGTGCCTTAAGCGCTCGCCTTAGTAGTCCGGTGAAGCTATTAAGACCTTGTTAGGTCAATAGCGTAGTCAGATCGAAAATCCCACAAGCTGGGGTAAGACCGGACACCAAACGTTTCATATTTTGTTAATATTTAGTTTAAATTTGAAATTTAACTACGTTGATTATCGGAAGATAAACATTATCCGTGTTATTAAAAAAAATTAAATACGTATTAAAATTGGTTTAAAAAAGTTTCCTAATAAATGCACCGCGCTCGCCCGAGGCAAGTTCGCGTTATCCTTTTTCGCAAGTCTAACGTAACGTAACTAAAGCGAGACAAAGGAACAAGATGGCGAACGTTCAGCGATTGCGGTACATTTAATATGATACCTTTTTAAAGCCAGGGTTCAATACGTATTTAACTTTTTTATAATAACACCGAATTAGTTTAAGCATTATTTAAGCAGTAAATAACTTTTGTAACTTCATTTGGTCTTGTTTTATTTCAGTTTCCCCTTAAGTGTTCGCAACTACCCCACTCTCCCCTACTCTTGCGGTTGAACCTTGCAATGGTTCTTCCACCCTTTATAGGTGTTTTATTTAAAGCTACATTCCAATCTAATTTTAAGCGGTTTCCAATCAGTGTGACTGTTACAAATGTAATCAATTTTATGCATTGTAGTATAATATAGTAGTAGTGTACGATGTAGGATAATGATCCTACATTACATACATTTTATTTTTAATATTGGACTACCTACAGTATTTTTTTCTCCACAACACCGTTGCTTAGCTGAAAGAAAATATACGTAGCATTAAGTTCACCAGTTCTTCAACTAAAAACTGTAGTAGACTATTTACTTATTTTGAATAAGCCACGTACTTGGCATTTGTTATATGGTTTTATGGTTTTCATACTAATAAAGTTATATATATACCTATATGGAAGACAATTAGGTACACAATTCGAACTCATGTTAAAAAACCTTTGTGATAAGCGCATATGTGTTGTTGAAAAGTATTTTAATGTGATATAAAAGTAATTACCATATTTATTTAATTCAGATAAAACAAGTTATAATTTTTTTAGTTACAATTAAAGCACATTTTTAATGACAAAATTCTAAATATAATTAGATGTAACAGTCTTGTGCACTAATTGCTAAGACCATGATTTTAGCAGACCGAATAAAGTTTATTTATCCCTGACGGACGTAGGATTACAGATCTAGCTTTTAATAGTAACTTCGTTACTTCAAGGGGGTAGGTAATCAGAATTTTAACTGCTTCAATATATGTTTACTAATGGTAGGCAAGTGGTTGAAATTCAACCCTTATAACCCTGATAGAAAATATATTGTTTACATGTTAACATATAAAAATTATTACCTGTGTTTAACTTTGTTATCGATACGGTAATACGGTAAAGCTGTGTTACAAATATTATATACAAATATTATGTTATACAAATATTAGCTTCTAAACCTAAGAATC
>MNPI01032663.1:0-10010 GCA_015888305.1 Antheraea pernyi | reverse complement strand
TATGAACATTAATTGTTGCTCAAATTATGGGCTTCTAAAAACTGTCCGGTTAATTCAACACATTTGTAATAAAGTTGAACACAATCTGTATAGATTTTAAAAATAAAATAAAATCAAAGATTGTGAACAATCTATACATAAGAATGTAAATCGAACGTGTATGTACATTTTCGATTATCGTAAAAAAAAATGATGCCTGATGATAAGTAACAGAATATATTTCAATCATTTTTAGAAATGTCAATAAATCCCAAAAAATATATAAAGCAGATTCTCCGGAGTAACTTAGTCTTTGCTGCATTAAAATCGGTCCACTCTATCAAAAGTTATTGTAATTTTAATGGCGCCGCGACTTAAGTATGAGAGAAAAGTAGATAAGCAACTGGACTAAATACGTTCAGATGACTTTATTTGTCATTGTTTTGTACATCAGGCTCCACGTGGACGAAGTCGCGGGCACAGCTAGTTCAGCAATAAAATTCAAAACAATAATTTACAAAGAAACAAAAACCAATCTCTTGACTTTTATAATACGTAGAAAGCCTACAAAAATGGCTGTCATGCGGTCGAATTTTGTTTTTCATTAGTAATTTTCTCGAACACTTGTTTGTTCTTCTATGAAGTTCTTTCTTGAATTACGTAAAAACATAAAAAATGGTTATTACGTGAACACGAAATCTGTTCCTTGCATATATTGAATTTTCATTAGTAACCTCATCGATCGTTTTTCTAGAAAGTTCTATCTCGAATTATGTAAATACATAATAAATAGTTTTTAGGTAGACACGAAATATGTTTATTACATACGTTAATAACAGAAGTCCCATGAATACAGTTACACAAACATGTAGACTTAATTATTAACATATATGACTGGAAAATTAATTACAAATTACTACCGAACTTCAGGTTGATCAGTAGAGCTGTTTACCCCACGAATGCCCTTGACTTTATGGATTGAAGATAAATTTCAGATGTTAGTGATATAAATGTAAAGAAACATCACACGCGGCTCGGCGTCGCGAAGATATAATAACAATTAATCTAATTGCAACAAACTATTTATACTTTGAGAAACACTGTTGTTCAACAACATTTAATATGGGATATATTTATATTATATTGATTCGGTATTTATTTGTAAGTGTTAGTTTATGTTTTAGCTATCTGTGGTTCTTGTTCTATTAGGTATGAGAAAATTCTTGTTATTCAAATAATGTTGATATAAAAATAGAGTTATAGGATGTGTTTAGAATAATTATTTAATAGGCATAATAATTATAAATAATAACTTTTTAAAGGTCTCCGAATTTAATTTGCTAATGGGGTATATTATAGAAATATTGCTTAGTTGCTCTAATGGGCTTTATATAGATCATAGGTTCGCAAAGTGGTTCATATGAACCCCTTGAGGGTCGATTTCTAACTTCAAGGGGTTCACGCCAGCGAAAATAAAATCTGAGGGGTCGGCGAACTGCAAATGGGGGCCGATAATATTGAATTCCATTTAAGCAAGTCGTGATTTTTTTTCTATAAACAGAATAATAAAATATGATAGAGCGTATGTGCTTACATAACACTTTTTTACAGTAAATATGTAAGTAAATATTATTAAAAGATTTTTTTTTTGGAATTTAAAGATGTTATGGAGCTAGTTTCAGATAATTACTTGATTACACGTATCCGTCAATCCGGAGACAATTCCTGATCGATAATGGGATGACTTTATAAAATTATTTTTATGGGTACTTTTATTGAAATTTAATATGATTAAAAGCCTTGCCTTTTTATAAATTCCAAAGTACATCTACAATACTTAATTTCATATTAAATTTAATTCAGCAAGCTAGTCGGTTTGTGGTTGGATTCAAAGCTATTCAAAGTATAAAGGGTCTATCCAATAGAGTAAAGTTTGATAAGGGGTCTACGAGACAAAAATGTTTGGGGACCATTGATCTAAATCGTTATAAAGAAATTATTCGGGATAATGTATAGTACATATTAGGTAATGCGTGTTAAGTTTATTTCATTAAAAAGTTATTATTATTATGAGAATCACTCAAGTTATAATTCATTCAGGCTGGACCTTTTTTTTTATTGTAGCACCATACAGTGACTGGCCTATTCATGTATTATACCTAAATAACGTAAAATAAAAAAAAAACCTGATCACTGAAAAATGTCATCGGCATTCGTCGCTGTCATGCCGGCTTGCAAACCTATGACGGAAGTTGGACGTACACTGGTTGGTTCCGAAACGCCACAACTCGAAAGGGAAGAAAGTGTATTGTTTATTAACATATTCATGGTTGTAGCTATTCCATACGGCATATCCACCCTAACACCTCGCCTTTTTAAGTACTTTGCCATAATTATTTGCAAATAAGAGATATTAACGAAATATATACTGTGACAAGTAATTGTATATAATTGTAAGTAGGTAGGTTGGCTTTAGCATCTTTTACTGTATTGTGGTCAAAGCAGTTATTTAGATTATTACGGATATATACTATAACCTTATTTTTGTGTGTCAACATTAAATTTAATGGCACCAGTTAGGTATCGATTTTCAACTAAAATAAACAACACGTGCACAATATTTGTATTTAGTTTTAGATTGTAGCTTTACTCCATTATTTTTATCTTTCATGTACACTAATTTTGGTGATATAAATAAAAGCCAAAATGATATTATAAATCTTATCGAAATGTGAAAAAATAATAACCATAGTTATAACACAATTTAAGACATTTATTTACTTCTCAGGTACAATTAGATAATGGGCATATAAGGTTAGTTTTAACGTCCGAATCCACCAAAACCTCCTTGGCTACCGCCGTAACCACCTTGACTGCCACCATAACCTCCTTGCCCACCGCCGTAACCACCTTGACTGCCACCAAAGCCGCCTTGACTACCGTAACCACTTTGTCCACCACCGAATCCGCTTTGTCCACCGCCGTAGCCACCTTGTCCACCGCTTCGCCCCCTACCGCCGTAACCACCTTGGCTACCACCGCTACCACCATACCCTCCTTGACTACCATAACCTTGACCGCCTCCAAAGCCACCGAAACCTTGTGCGGAGCTCATTGCAATAACAGCCACAATAATGCCAAATACTAACAAAACCTGGAAGCAAATGATATTGATAATGAATTCATAACCATGGTTATTTTAGTGTATTATGCTTATGCTTTTGACCACATGATAGAAGTGAAAACTTCTGATAACATTATAGTCCTATTCTATATTATAATATGTAATAATAAAAACGTTATTAATGGAACGATGCATTCCTTGTCTGATAGTAAACGAGGTTGACGAAGCTTGAAAAGCCGAGTATAAACGATTCAGTGCGTCACTAACCCAAGCGTGATGATTTACTTTCGTTCACTATTCATCGCGTTTAAATTATTTTCAAAAATATCCTCTACACATGTGGTACACATATTACTTCCATTAAATACGCAATATTTAGTTTGAGAGAACCTTGACAAAAAAAAGACAATTATATATAGCTATGGAATTAGTATAATTGTTATTAAAAAACTTCAATTAAAAATCAAAGTACCACTTGTATAAAAACGCTTGTAAAAACATGCCTATTATATCACAAGAGTAATATTTGGAGGTTAACTTGAAAATTTAGATAATATATGCACAAAATGCAAAACTGCGTTAAAAATATGAATATTTTAATATAGACTGTTAATAAAATAGAAAATATTTTAATGCTGTTAAAAGAATGTAACTGTTTAAGGTGAGAATAATATTTAAGTAACATATCTTTGGTTTTATTTAAATACATGATATTGACATATAGAAATCCAAGACACACAGTCTCGATTAAAAGTAGCACTCAAAACAATCCCGCAAAAACTGCCCGATATACACACGTGGTAATAGTTATGTCATAGACTTATGATTTTGCAAATTCAACCTTACTCGAATGCTTTAAAATTGTTTTTACAAGGACGGAAGCGACGCCAAATTCCAAAGTTATGCACTCATTTTTGTGTGCCGGCTGTGAGACGTCAATGTGCATTTTGGGTTTTTGTATATCAATGATGTATAAAGACTTTATTATTTACAAAATAGTTTCTATAATTTTGTGAAGCGATAAGGAAAAAATGAGCCGGTAACAGAAACATGCAATTAAAATAGTAAGTTCGTTAGTAATTACTCATAACAATTATCATTTTTATCTATGTAACTTACCTTGGACGAAAACATTATGGTTGGTCTATTACAGACGTTTTAAACACAGTAACTCTTGGCTGATTTATCGGCTTAATTTATAGTTTCGGGCTTTTATATCAAGTTTATGTTATGTTTGTACTTCTTCAGAAACGTGCTAATTATTATGTTAAAGTACTGAGATTCTCAACCAGTTTGTGTCGATTTAACCAAAATTTTAATACTGTATTTAAAATGTAGATTAGATAATGCAATACACTTTATTTGTATATAATAATCATATTAATTAGGATAATATATTTGACTTGTCTTTTATCATTTAAAATAAGTGTTAAAGAAGATTATTTTACTTTGATAAATGATCCATTTTATACCAGGTGAAAGGTCGCAGTATTCACTATGAAACTTCATGGTGACATTTAACATATAAAATAATAATATCAAAACAAATCTTAATAAACAACAAAGAAAACCTAAGTTAAAGTTTGTTCTAAGACTTTCCAAACTATAGCTACAAACGTAATAAACCTAGGTGTAATTAACGGTGCCGTAAACTACAAGGGGCGACCCGGAGTTAATAGCTTTCGATAATAAAACAGGTAGTAAACCCTTTTGTATTGTTTATGCCGTTCCCTCGTTCACTTTCTATTCAATCCGGCGGTTATTGACACTATGTTTTAACATTAAACGCGTAGAGAATTTTGTATTATTTTTGTATTTTTCTAGATAATTAGGTCAAATATTAAGCACCAATTTTTTATCGATTTAGATCGAGAACCAAGTGCAGAGTATCTTCCATTAATATTCATCATCATCATTATCAGCCTATAAGAGACCCACTGCAGGGCCATAGGCCTCTTCCCGAAGGAAGGTATGAGCGTAATCACCACGCCAGCCCATGACGTATTGGCGTTTTCAAACTCTGGGAAAATCTACAGTTCTATATTTTTCCCACATACAGTAGTACTACGAGAACATTTCCCATGTTCAGTTTTTCTCACGATGTTTTCCTTCAACGTCAGCCGATAGTGTTACCAATTTGAATTAGTAAATGTACGCGAATGCCGAAAAATTCATTCGTACATGCCGGGTTCGAACCTGCGGTCATTGAAATAATATTCCACCGGTCAAACCACTAGGCCACCACGACTGGATAAATATTGCTACTGTTTAAACTTTCAGCCTGTATAAAAGGTTTGAGCACTGCGGAGGGTAAAAAAACTAATGACTACAATTATGAACTTAGAATAAAATTATTTTACATAAAATCAAGGCAAAATGTTTAATATACTATTTCATTGTTATAAATATTCGCAACTTGAATTGTCTCATTGCTGCCGACTGTTATCATCCTATGTTACATTATCCACAGAATAATAATACTTCTAGCAAAATATTATCGATCCCGTGTCAATGGCATTTATATACGAGTAAGTATATTATATGACAAACGACATGCAAGGTTATCGTACGTCTTAGTGTACGTTCAGAGTGGACGCTACAATCGAGCGTCGAGCGTAGCGTTGCGTCCGGCGTTCGTTTCAAACGTATGCATTAATACGTGAGTGTCCTGAGTGGCACGCGAGCGTCGCTCTTTGACGCTGGACGCCCCGCTTAAGGCCGTACACTTAGGTTACTTGGCCGTATCTCTTTTACTATTCGCAAAACTCGTAATTTCGCCCGAGTATGAGACGAACTTCTTAGCATTCCATGGATTCACCGTGCGAGTGCCGGGTCCATCGTGTGGCCGAGGGAGAAACTCAGAGCAGTTTCTAGGACTTGCGACCCAGGTGTAGGTTTAAGGAGGTTCCCTTTGAGATGCGCATCAACGCTCACCTTTACTGCTCGAGTTTCCCACCCTGCCTAGCCAAATTTGGTAGGAACCTGTTAGTGCAGCCTTTGATACTCGTATAAATTAACCACATAGCCATTTTTATTTAGTTCATTAGTTATATATGTTTGATGTGTCTAGAAAAGAGGATTATGTCCGGTCTGGATGACGAAACACCAACATCCTCTGGGATTTTAGGGATTTTATCATACGTATCCATTAAAATAGTCCAGTCAGGTGCAGTACCTAGGATTGAGAAATTATTGCTTTTAGAGTTGACAGTTGAGCCATCCTTTATCCTTTATCTCATTTGTATTATAAAGCCGTATATAGTATAAGTTTTTAATAGTCAACAATGAAAATTAGTTAGTGAGTTATGACAAAACAATATTTCATAATAAAAATGTATAAACTATAAAGATATTCAATAAATAAATAACGACCGATTAATTCTTGATTTATTTTATCTTAGTACTAGCAAATTCTACCATTAGGTTACTTTCGAATACGTGCAATAGTGGTTTCGTTGATTGTCAGCTATGCCTGAATAATGAGGTACAAAATGCACCGAAATTTACAGTTTAGAATATACGACCGAGATCTTTAATAAATTTAAATAGCAACATACACACTGTAGAATACTTATTATCATTAACTATTATAAAACAAAGTACTCTGTCACGTCTGTCTGTCTGTTCGCGATAAACTCAGAAACTACTGAACGGATTTTCATGCGGTTTTCACCAGTAGATGAAGTGATTCATGAGGAAAATTTAGGTATACAATTATTCAAGGTTTTTTATATTTTGTATACTTCCCCTTTAATGGTTATATGAAACAGATGGAAATCTGTTTTAATGTTTCAAAGACAGCTAAATTAATTATAATTAATTGTTAAAATAAATCGACTTAGTCAAACATTAACGTTACAAAACATAATAATTATATGAGTATGTATGTGACAATAGTAACATAATATTATATAGGTATGTCCTTCCATACGTATATAGACTTTCCTAGTAAAAGAATTTAAATAAACAGCCGTGATGTTTCTGAGAAAAATGTGTACATACAGATGTGGAGGAAAAACAAAACCTATTTTCTTTAAATCGGTTAAAAATTTGATTGCTATACGAGGTCTGTTGTCTAGCACCAATCTCATACGGAATTGTATTGCTGCCACACGTCAGTCAGTATTAAGTTGCTAACCAAATGTCCGGGTCATTTGATCCTTGTTGTTAACCACATTGATCAGACCGGAACACAATAGTGCAATCACTATTGTTTTGTCGTATAAGAAGTATTTATATGGTGATACCATTTCTAATTTGTACGGGTAAATTATAAATGTAAATATATTTAAATCAGAAAAAAATGTACTAAGGATATCGAAGTATAGATCAAATCTCATGTTTTTTTAAAATATCTAGTCTGTTTTATATAATTTTAAATTACATAATTTGTTATTGTTCAAGTTTTTAAAATTATGTAATGAATACGGTTTTTTTTAAACTTATGCTCCCAACAGTTTCATGACCAGTGCATTATAATATCTACATTTGTTTGTATGGAGCTTAAATCCTTATGGATTTGGACACTCCAGGGTTTAATGCGAATGAACCCGGGATCGAAAGCTAGTTTCACTCCCTGAGATGATTTATTTTGAAAAGATTGTGAACCACAGGATATGTCAATATAGTTAATACATAAAATCGATATTTCGTCAGTTATTATTCTTAGAATTTGTACAACAGTAGTTATGGTAATACCGATTTTTGTTCGAGAACACTAAATTATTCAGTGTGAATGATAGTGTTTATTTATGTTCTTGATTATCGTCGTCTTCACTGGTAAAGGTACTTTTCTTGTGTTTTTTTTTTGGATTAACTTTAAATCTTTTCTTACTAGTATCTCAAACATAGATCTCCTGAAAGAGAATCTCTTTTACACGCTTTGTACCCTAAGCGACTTCGCGGGTTTAGGCTTATGTGTTATCATTTGAATAGTCTTAATTGTGGTTAAGTTAGGCTTAATAATATTTACTCAGGGCTAGGATCGAGATGGTACAGGGCAGGGGTAAGAGTAGGTAGGGTAGTTAGGTGGGGTAGGGCTAGAGTAGGACTGAGGGGCCTTCAGGGAGGCCTAGGTGAGGAGGAGGAGTAAACCTCGGTAAAAAATCAACCGCGGGGCGGCGGTGGAGCGACCTAGCTTCTCCGCTGCCGGCCGAACCCAGAGGGAAAGGGTTGGGGGGCCTGGACTCTCATTGCACGCGTTCGGCGGGCTAGGAGACAGTCTTGCAACTGGGCTGCCTCAGCCGGGTGTGCCGTGAGAAATGCCTGCCGCCGGGGGTGTTGCGGAGCCTGCTCACGCACTCCGTGACGCCACCCATAGAGTGGCGTTGGTTGTTGCGGAGTTTTTTAGTCAATTGAAGGTCGACTCAGTTCAGGCCCCTCCCCGGGGACCTGACAATGTCTGTGAAGAGAGTTCTCCACGTAAAAGGAAGGCTTAATAATATTTAGGTATGGTGATTGTGGATCAAAAAAAGAAATAGCAATAAATTTATCTACGTTCAAAATATGATTAAAGTGAAGTTCTACAAAGGTTTCTTGTATTTATTTGTTAGTAACTCTACTTGATGTTAAAATATCACAAGTTAACATGAACGCCATGTAAATTTATTTTTATTAATATAGAAAATGGATACATAATAACATTTGTTTTAACAAAATTGTTTATTTCGATTACATAAATTGCTATTGTTTACTACATTGATGCTTTTATGGAGAGAACTATTAATTTGTTAGAATCAAGTTTGGTTAAATTTAAAGTCGTTACTTAGTCCTTGTAATAAGGTATGTACGGTTTCTCCTTATTATTTTTGATTCCATATCCATTACCAACGTAATACGGGTAAAATGCATGTTCACCGTAAACGTAATACGGAAAAGTATGCAATCCTTGTATGCCGTGTGACGTATAGTAAGGTTTACCAAAGACATTATAATATTTGTCATCATATTTTGGTTCCTTCGATTTTAAAGGTTTCATACGATCTTCCAGATATCCAGATATCGGACGCCAGATATTATATTCAAAATTATTATCACCATTGTCTGCTTCTTTGTCGTATTCACCGCTCACGAGTTTGTATATGAATATATTTGTAAAAATAATGAAAATTATTTTAAAAAACATGACTCGAAAGTTACTGTGTATTTATACTTTTAAATCCTGACTATTTTTTGTCTGTAGTGGTATTTATACCACAATTGTTACTTTTACAGAATAACGGTCTTGTAGCAATTAAGGTTATCAGTTAAAAAAGAAATTATGTTTCAAAGAAGTGTAACATTGTCGCTTATCTTTGTGTTTTAAGTTTGTAACTAACTATAAATTGTTATTAGCTTGTAAATACTTTGTGCTAGCTTCAACATGACGATGGGAAAAATCATTCATAATCTAACAATGATTCTTGATACGCAATAATATTATAACTATAGCTATAGATACATCATAAGCACTTCGACAGCGCCTTGTTAAAACTTGGCTAGTTAGCTTATTTTTGACGACTGCCCCGTCAATCCGCCCGTAGCTAAGCAACATATAACTATTTCTTTTTCACCACCGATATAGACAATATGCCATCTTATTTCCACATTTTATCTAAGATAGTGTAGCGTTACAACATTACTTTACGTACGTGTGCGTTATCGTGCCATTCGTTTTGTCAGAATATTATGTAGGTAACGACGTATCTTTAGTTATAATATCATTGTTGATACTGTCTTTTGTGAACAAATGTTGCAAAATGTTGTTAGCATGTATTTACTATTAATAATATTATAGGCTACCAACGCACTTGCGATTCCCCTGGTGTTGCTAGTGTCTATGGACGGCGGTGATCACTTAACATCCCAATAATAGCCCAAGCTCGGGTGTGCCCTGCACCCTTATTTTATTTAAACTTTATTGTACCCC
>MNPI01032650.1:0-10498 GCA_015888305.1 Antheraea pernyi | reverse complement strand
ATCTTGTTTTAATGTTATTTTGCATGTGTATGTACAACCGGTATATGTCTATTAGTCTTAGCTGTTACCATCTCAATTAGTAACCTTGTCACTAGGGCTGTTATGACTATAGTCATTGGATATAGAAATGTACAGTTTGTGAGTATGTTTGTAGGAGGTAATCTTCATAAATATATTATACTTAACGCTGAGTCACGACAGTTCGCAAGTAAAATGAGAGAGTGGTGTTTTTGATATATCTGAAAGAAGTGTTACTGAGTAACTCCGTGTTTTACGAAACGATGTCGCTGCTGCCACTGCGTTGAATGCTTTGGATTCGAAGACTACAGAGAACTTCTTTTTTTATTTCTGCCTAAATTTATTGAGAATTAACATTATATACAGCAAGAGACCGTCGTAGTTTGATACGAGGTACTTCTATGTCACTTGACGTATTGCATTAGTATTATATAATAAAGGCACATGTATTAGTCAGTTATTACTTAGGTGGAAGTCGGAGAGTCGAGATAATTTCAAAGTCTGTTAAATGCCTTGAGCATAATGATAACATTGTGTGATTCACAAATAATCGCTCTGGTTTTGTTTCATGTTTATATAATAACACGTGATACAGGGCTTGTTAATCATTTATTATCAATCAGTAAATACATGTTCTAGCCGTAGATTTATACATATAATAAAAATGTAAATCTAATGTGTCTGTATTATTAGATTGAATGAATTAATTAATTTTTTATTGCACTTTTGATTTGTACACTGGCGAGCTTAATGCCATGAGGCATTTTCTTCCAGCTAACCAGCGGTATTTATGTTAAGCAAAAACTTTTGTAGGTAGCGCCTATATAAACAAAACAGAAGAAAATGGATAAATAAATATATACATGTATACAATATTATAATAAAATAAATTTATATTTATATGTATATACATACATACATAATAACTTAAATACATACGTACAAATATATAACAATGACAAAGTTATTAATAAAAATGTATACACACGGCAAAATTAATTCCAAATACAATATGTAAAATCACGAACTCTCTGCATCCTTTTTTTTCGAATAAATAGCGGTGTAATTGAGTTTTAAACTTATTGATAATTTCGAAATCTTGAAGTTGACGCGGTAATGTATCCCATACTCGTATGGCAGTTATTGTGAATGTATGGCAGTTCGAATATAAATTAGATCTGCGCTGAGGTATCTCCAGAGTTTTTGTGTATGCCGAACGGAGATCGCGACCGTGAGCCGTTAGGAAATTAATCGTTCCTGGAGATATTGTAAACAAAATGCAATATGTGAGCGTTACGAAGAGATCGGATACCGAGCCAGTTTAGTTGCGAATTGCGGAATTGAGAAATGTGATCGTACTTACGCAGCCCGAAAATGTAGCGAATACACAAGTTTATTGAGTAACTCCTGTGTAAGGTCTGGATAGGTTACATCGGCGTAATCAATTATGGGGAGTAACAGCGAGATGACAAGTGTTTTCTTGGTCGAAAGTGGTAAAATTTTTTGCATTCTTATAAAAGATTTAAAAAAAAAACTGTTTCAGGTGTCTATGAATAAGGAATAGAATACATATTAATCATTTATAGAAATGTCTCTGTTTGTTTGAACACGCATCACTGCCTAAATACTACGTTGACGATACAACTTTTTAAAATCATAAAGTATATTTTTGAGTAATATTTAGTTTTTGCTTCATTAAAATTGGTTCACTATATCAAAAGTTAATGTAATTTGAATGACGTCACGCCTCAAATACGGGAAAAAAATATATAAGTAAATGTACTTAATGCATTCAGGTGACTTTATTAGTCACTATTTTTTTACATTAGGTTCCACGCGGACGGAGTCGCGGGCACAGCTAGTGGCTAATATAAGCACTCACCTTGTTGGTCAAGCAGTCTTGGAAGTCTTTCTTCATGACCGACACTGACACTCTGTCTTGAGGTCGTTTAGGACCGCTCACTGATGTCACAACCGTCGAAAGGTCAAGTTCCACCACCTTAAATTTCAAAGAAAATACTTTACTTAGCGCAATACTATTCAAATACACTATAATATCATATGTTATAGAAGATAATAATAAAGAATATAATAACACAGAAAATAATAACATAGAATAATACAGAACTTTATCTTTAGGTCACGTGTACCACCGGTGGTACACGTTAATATTGGTACACGATTTGATAACTATTGAAAACGAAAATTTACTTATTTCGTGTATAATGTTGTCACATAATATTGTATTATAATATTATGTAGCCCAGTGAAGCTGTGAAGGCACATCACTTCAATAGCGTAGACAGGTCGAATAAATGGCGTGGCACGGAACGTATTGAATGTATTTACCATTTTAGAAACCTGAACTGTAGAGAAAATAAACTAAACTCGTGTCTAAACGTACCTCTGAGAAGACAGGATCCTCTTCTGGGTTGTTGTAAAACCGGAACAACTTCGTAGCGCGAAGGTATCCTTCTATCACTTCTATTTTCTCCCGGGACCGATCTGTACCGGATAGTATAATTAGTATGAGACATGAACTATAAATTGAATAGTGTTTTATGTAATTAGAACAAGACACAGTGACTGCACTATGCCTGATCGTAAGCACATAACAATACAAAAATAAAAGCGACCTCCGAAAGATAAACTATTTATCGCCAGTCGCCGCTGCCATGACGATATGTTTCCTTCATATCAAACGCTGTATCGTAACAAAGAAATGCAATAAAATCGATTAGTAATCTTATCGACATTTGTTTTTAAACTTTGTGTAGTAAACAAATACATTATTATTTAAGTACGGGTATATATGGATCATTCGATATCAAATCGGGCACTTTTAAACGCGGGCCCGTTCGATTTAGCTAATATTTTTTCAAATTTGTTTTTTTTTTACAAAAGATAAGTTCTTTTTTGCAAAAAGCCCCTTCTGCACGGATCTAAAACGAGACTTTTATATTTCAAGTTCGTATTTTTTTTTATATTTTAGATATAAAATCTGTCTACGTTTTTTTTACATTTACTATCTTTCTTTCGAAATTTATAGTTTTTTCAACTTTTTTGCTCTAACACCATAAATCAGTTCCGGAAAACTGGTACTCAATAACCAGCAAGCTCATGGTTTGAATTTTTTGTTTTAAAAAGTGAAAAATAAAAAAATAACTAGCGGCACTATAAGTTATGTTTTCGTATGATAAATACAAAATTGAGGGATATTAAAAAAAAAACAATTTAAAAGGACTCACTGGTCTGATGGAGGTACTGGAGCGAACGTTGGTCCACCGGGAACAGAGCCAAAGTGGCTCCGAACTCGGGGCACATGTTCGCGACAGTCGCACGATCCGCTATACTCAGAGCCGATACTCCTGGTCCGAAGAACTCCACAAACTTGCCCACTACGCCCAGAGACCTCAGGTGCTGAGGGTATAACAAAAAAAATTGGGTACGTCTGTACGAGCACACGATAGAAGTCAAAGGTGATAATGTGCTTAGAGAGTAACAAATGTTTTGTCAGCTACACTGTTCAATACAAATTGAACCTCGCAGCGACAAATACGAGTAATCAATTAATCGACGATAATAAATCATGGATACTCTATGTAGCTATATGTTTGTCTACGCCGCTTCAAGTATCCCGCTGTACGTGTGGATCAATCCACGCCCTCGTGAGTGGCGTGATGCAGCCGCAGCCAATGGGGGTGCGAGTGGTTGGTGGAGAGAGCGGCGACAGCAGCGCAACAAGACCACAACGGTATTAACGATGCAAAAATACAAGTCTTGGCAACTAACTCGCACAAATCGTCTATTGAACCTGTAAAACTAATTAATGTTTAAAAAAAAACTTGCAAATGATTTTTGAAATGCCAGTCGAAGCAGTTAATTTTATTTTTGTCTATAGCTGTGGTCTTTTTTATTTTTTATTGTAGCACGCAAAGTGACTGACTAAATAATTCTGGTCATATTTTATAGTACGTAATATGGCATATAAATAAGAACAACGCTTTTGTTTTCGAACACACTACGCTATTGGCCTGACAGGTCTTTTTTTATTTATTGTAGCACGGCAATATGACTGCACTGTGCCTGATGGCAAGCATAGTACAATCCAAAAACAACGGCGACCACCGAGAGATACCACCTCCGTCGGTCGTCGTTGCCATGTCGGCCTGTGTAAATGTCTCTTCACGTTACGCTTGAAGGAGCCCATATTATAGGAAGGAGGGAACACACTGGCCGGGAGATTGTTCCACAGCTTCACGGTACGGGAAAGATGAGATGTAGCGAACCTTTTAGTTCGTGCCCAGTTAAGAGTTACCGTAAAACTGTGACTCTGAAGACCAGGGCGCGTTGTTCGGTTGTGAAAAGGAGAGGACGGGATTTTGTTTTCGAAATGACTACGCTATTGGCCTAGTAAGGCCTTAACAGCTTCACCGGACTACCATAGCTTTGGTGTTGTTCATCATCTTTAACATACTTAAGATTACAATCTAAATATACATTTTTTTTTAGTTTTTTGCGTTTTTGCTGGGATCTTGAAGTGTCACGTAAATAAAATAATAGAGTTGTCATATATAAACTACTCTATAGATTTTTTATAAATATCTTTATACATTTCTTCTGTATGTCACTGAACTCCTCCTAAACGGTTGGACCGATTTTGATGAAATTTTGTGCGTGTTTTCCAGTGGATCCGAGAATGGTTTAGATTCACAATTGGACCCGGTAGGTGGCGCTGCGGTTGAATTTTAGAGTTTTTTTTTATTATCAAGGCAGGACAACGTCTCCCGGGCCGCTAGTATATATATATATTTAATTTTACTTGTGGTATTCGTGTGATGGAATAACACTTAATAACGTCCACAATTCAAATAAAAGTTCTAACAAAACAAAAGACATAAGGGGGGGGGGGCATGCGCGGATGTAGCCATTATTATTTGATTCTTTTATATACATATATTTATTCGGCTGCAGGAGACGGCCACATACTTTTCTAAATAAAACAATTACCAAAATATCTTCTTTTAATATACAGTTTTAATACAGTTATGTTTCCTCGTAAAATTTTTGATCATTTTTATTTGTAATGAATATATTCATCGTAAGGCAAATCTAAATCCAAGTATGTAGATGCAGAAGAGGCAAATCTAAATCCAAGTATGTATATGCAGGAGTTAATGTTTATAAGTAGATCCGGACATAGATAAAATTGTTTGTAGGAGGCAAGAAAATTTAAGGGAGCACACTCTCGTAACAGATACGTAAACAAAGTGAATTAAAACAAATATTTGAAATCTTTTGTTATCAAACTTGCCAAAAAAAAAAATGTAGCAGTGCCATCTAGAGAGTGGATTGATAACCAAAAATAGACGAGCCTTTACCATACAAATCCGATTCTGAGAAGTGAAAATAGCGTGGCTAGAATCACAGTCTTTATCGAGATATTGGAAAGAGCCGTTACCTAATAACTTCTTTTCAATTATAACAGTATTAATAAAACATTTTTTAAACCCATCTTTAGTTCACGGGTTAACAGAACCCTACAGTACAGTTAAATTCATGATTAACAGTCGAGTGGACTAACATCTGAGTGCGTAACGAATGAATAGTTATACATTCCCAAGTATTTAGTACCTTAGTGATGGTCAGGACAAGGTCAGTGGACGTGACCAGCGGGTTCAGGTCCCCGACCAGCTTGTAACCAACAACCTTGGGCAGGAGCATGCTTATTGCTTGCCCGAGCATCACAGCTTCAGCTTCGATACCTGAAACATAGACAATAGGGTGAGCCAAAAAAACTAATCTATCGAAGTTATAGGTTAAAATTAATCTATTTCCCGAAAGAAAAATGTCTGCGGAAGGCTGAATTTTTAGCTCAATTTTAAAAGGTGTCGGTGAGCAGTCAAAGTTTCCCATTTAAATAACACGTAAAAAAATCTTTTTTCATTAAAAGTATCATAACATTTAAACCGCTATGAGCTAAAATTGTTTACATCGGAGATTCTTCTAGGGTATAAAATTTCCTAAAAAAATATGTCGATTAGGATTTTTTGAAGCCAAAAGTTCGTATATGTAGAGGTCTTGAAAAAATAAAAACTTCAAAATATATTTTAGCTCATACGGATTAAATACTGGCAACAATTTCCTGAGGATATTTAACTTGTGAAACCCTTTCTAAAGCATTGCCACTAAGACTCACAGGTAGATTGCAAGTAATAGCTTTCTCGCAAGGATTACATAACATATAATGGCTTTATTACAATTGTATTTAAGACCGTATACATTAACATAGGTTTCACATACTGGCAACAATTTCCTGAGGATATTTAACTTGTGAAACCCTTTCTAAAGCATTGCCACTAAGACTCACAGGTAGATTGCAAGTAATAGCTTTCTCGCAAGGATTACATAACATATAATGGCTTTATTACAATTGTATTTAAGACCGTATACATTAACATAGGTTTCACATACTGGCAACAATTTCCTGAGGATATTTAACTTGTGAAACCCTTTCTAAAGCATTGCCACTAAGACTCACAGGTAGATTGCAAGTAATAGCTTTCTCGCAAGGATTACATAACATATAATGGCTTTATTACAATTGTATTTAAGACCGTATACATTAACATAGGTTTCACATACTGGCAACAATTTCCTGAGGATATTTAACTTGTGAAACCCTTTCTAAAGCATTGCCACTAAGACTCACAGGTAGATTGCAAGTAATAGCTTTCTCGCAAGGATTACATAACATATAATGGCTTTATTACAATTGTATTTAAGACCGTATACATTAACATAGGTTTCACATACTGGCAACAATTTCCTGAGGATATTTAACTTGTGAAACCCTTTCTAAAGCATTGCCACTAAGACTCACAGGTAGATTGCAAGTAATAGCTTTCTCGCAAGGATTACATAACATATAATGGCTTTATTACAATTGTATTTAAGACCGTATACATTAACATAGGTTTCACATACTGGCAACAATTTCCTGAGGATATTTAACTTGTGAAACCCTTTCTAAAGCATTGCCACTAAGACTCACAGGTAGATTGCAAGTAATAGCTTTCTCGCAAGGATTACATAACATATAATGGCTTTATTACAATTGTATTTAAGACCGTATACATTAACATAGGTTTCACATACTGGCAACAATTTCCTGAGGATATTTAACTTGTGAAACCCTTTCTAAAGCATTGCCACTAAGACTCACAGGTAGATTGCAAGTAATAGCTTTCTCGCAAGGATTACATAACATATAATGGCTTTATTACAATTGTATTTAAGACCGTATACATTAACATAGGTTTCACATACTGGCAACAATTTCCTGAGGATATTTAACTTGTGAAACCCTTTCTAAAGCATTGCCACTAAGACTCACAGGTAGATTGCAAGTAATAGCTTTCTCGCAAGGATTACATAACATATAATGGCTTTATTACAATTGTATTTAAGACCGTATACATTAACATAGGTTTCACATACTGGCAACAATTTCCTGAGGATATTTAACTTGTGAAACCCTTTCTAAAGCATTGCCACTAAGACTCACAGGTAGATTGCAAGTAATAGCTTTCTCGCAAGGATTACATAACATATAATGGCTTTATTACAATTGTATTTAAGACCGTATACATTAACATAGGTTTCACATACTGGCAACAATTTCCTGAGGATATTTAACTTGTGAAACCCTTTCTAAAGCATTGCCACTAAGACTCACAGGTAGATTGCAAGTAATAGCTTTCTCGCAAGGATTACATAACATATAATGGCTTTATTACAATTGTATTTAAGACCGTATACATTAACATAGGTTTCACATACTGGCAACAATTTCCTGAGGATATTTAACTTGTGAAACCCTTTCTAAAGCATTGCCACTAAGACTCACAGGTAGATTGCAAGTAATAGCTTTCTCGCAAGGATTACATAACATATAATGGCTTTATTACAATTGTATTTAAGACCGTATACATTAACATAGGTTTCACATACTGGCAACAATTTCCTGAGGATATTTAACTTGTGAAACCCTTTCTAAAGCATTGCCACTAAGACTCACAGGTAGATTGCAAGTAATAGCTTTCTCGCGAGGATGAAATTTCATATACTGGCTTTTATTACTATTGTATTTAAGACCATATACATTAACATAGGTTTCACATACTGGCAACAATTTCATTCGACAAGGTTGTAAGTGTATGTATTACTCTGGTTTTATTAGAACTCTGTTCTATTACTCGTATATTTTTCGATGTGAAATATCGAATTAGGTTTGATTGGCTACTTTCGTATTTAGAAAAATATATTTCGTATACAGCGTTTTTCATCACTCTCATAAAATATATTTGAATTACCTTTTTATGATATAGAAACTGTGTTCTTATTAGACAGGTATTTAGACTTGGGTATCGTTCAAAACTGCTATTGTCGAGTAAGTAATAATATTAGATACTCTCGTGATAATTCCAACATTCCAGGGAGTTTTTTTTATGGCATCTCAGAACCCACAATCCATAGTATAATTTCCCATCCACTTGTGCTCAACAACCGAACTCTATTACGTATAATAAAACACCACCAATATTACAAAATATAGAGAGAAATAACACAAGGTCCTATATACATAATGGGAATGTAAATCTAACGTGTATACTATACTTTATCGATTTCCGAGAAAAACATTGTTGCAGGTGTCTAGGCTACATAACTTCAGAATTGGCAGTATGGATTAATTCCTTCGTCTGTCCTATTGGACGAATATTATTACTACTTTTTACTACGTTACCATGGCAACGTATATAATAATAATGTAATCGCTCAAAAGCAAAAAAAGTGCCCGATTTTGAAACATTCTTCATTGGTGCTCTGCTTCTATTGATCTTAGCGTGATGATATATAGCCTATAGCCTTCCTCGATAAATGAACTATCTAAAACCGAAAGACTTTCTCAAATCAGACTGGTAGTTCCTGAGATCATAGCGTTCAACCAAACAAACAAACAAACAAACAAACTCTTCAGCTTTATATATTAGTATAGATATAGAGAGAAATAACACAAGGTCCTATATACATAATGGGAATGTAAATCTAACGTGTATACTATACTTTTCCGATTTCCGAGAAAAACATTGTTGCAGGTGTCTAGGAATAGGTAATAGAATACATTTCAATCATTTTTAGAAAATGTCCGCCTGTCTGTCTGTCTGTTTGTACGCAAGAAATAAAGCATATCCTCTGGAGTAACTTAGTCTTGGTTTCATTAAAATCGGTCCATTCTATCCAAAAGTCTATTGTAATATTAATGAGGACGCGACTTAAGTACGAGACAAAAGTAGACCAGTAAATGGACTTAATACATTCAGAATGACTTATTAACCATTAATCACTGTTTTATTTACATAAGCTCCCACGCAGACGAAGTCGCTGGCGCAGCTAGTTATGAATAAAATATAAAGGCCACTACATGACAGAATTAATATCCCGGTATAATCTACAAAACGGACTTTGCGTTACACGTAATCGTCCACTGGCGTTGTTGTTCGTTGCTGAGAGATGGCGCCACTGTCAAGATAGCTCGCGCTTACATTTCATTCTTTGGGTGTCATGCCTCAGTAAACTGGCAGTTAAAACATACTCACCACCGACACCCCAGCCAACTACACCGAGACCGTTAATCATTGTAGTGTGGCTGTCAGTTCCGACCACGGAGTCAGGGTGGAGGACATCGTTAGTGAACACGACACGGGCCAGGTACTCCAAATTCACCTGGAACCAACATCAATCGATACACGATGTTTTGAGATGTAAGGGGTCTCGAATAACATCATAAGACTTGAGACACTCGAGCCAACCTCACATCGAGTCAATGGCGATAGCGGGGTGGTAGGGTTCTACAGCCTGACTGGGTCGCAACCACCATGCATATGGCGGAAAAGCCCGTCATAGTGATTCGCTTCTGCAGATCGCGTTTCGGAATCAGCCTGTGCATATCCAGCTGTACGCAGGCCGGCATGACAGTGGCGAGCGGCGGTGGATAGTGTGCCACTCGGTGGTCGCCGTTGTTTTTGGATTGTACTGTGCTTACCATCAGGCACAGTGCAGTCATTTTGCCGTGCTACAATAAGAAAAAAAAACAAGCCTTCGGTCAAGCTACAAAATAATCGTCATCAGCCCGTAAGAGACCCACTAGATGGTCATAGAGGGTCATATGTCTCTTCCCGAAGGAATCTATGGACACAATCACACGCACAAGCACACAATGTATTGACGATTTCAAATACTGAGAAATACACAGCAATAACTTGTTTCGTGTTCTGGTTTCCTCACGATGTCTACCTTCACCGTCAGATAATAACGTTACCGATTTAAATAGGTAAGTGTAGTATGCGAATTCTGAAAAAATCGTTCGTGGATACCGGCGCGTTCGAACCTTTTTTTATTATATTATAGGAGGCAAACG
>MNPI01032633.1:0-10328 GCA_015888305.1 Antheraea pernyi | reverse complement strand
TATATATTAAGTATAGATATAGATATGTAAATAACATAAAGTATAGATACACAAACGGGTACCTTCATCTTTACATGGTATAAAATGAAGTCCCTTCCGCTGTCTGTTCCCTTAAATCTTTGAAAGTATTCAACGGATTTTAATACAGTTTTCGGCAATGGATAGAGTGATTCAAGCGGAAGGTTTATATGTAAAACACATATTATATACATATTATAGTATAGAAAAACCGACAAATTCATAGATTTGTAATGTGACGTCGTACCAAACATATTTTGTGCACGTAAATCGAAAACGCTGGCTAAACCTTACAAGATATATCAAATTAATGTACAACGGAATTGTATATCTTAAAAACATCGATAGAAAAGTCAACGATGGTATATATTTATGTCTAAAGAATAACTCACAGTAACCATTTTTATCTTTTTGCAAAAATTATTATGTGTTATTTGCCAAGCTATATACAATGCAGTATTGCTCCTTATTCAAATAAATACATTACATACGTTGTACATATCATGTAGACCAGAACTGCCCTTAACAGTATTTCATTAAAATGTATATTTACATTGCACCCATGCGAAGCCGGGGCGGGTCGCTAGTACAGAATAAAAGGACTGTTTCAGAGAGATAGGTCATACCTACATTAAGTTAAAAAGCCGCGAGCATGAGTTAGTTCAAATTAATTGAACCAAAATAACTTCGGTTGTTCTTCAACTCACAATTTATATAGGCTACATATGTACAGATAAACGAATCAAAAATACTATTCTTAAACAATTTTCCGTTGAAATAATATGGATAGTGACTAAAATGGATATTAGTATATCTGAGTTCGATTGAGTACATACGACATTTGGAAATTAATGCACCTATGTGTTTTTCATGAAGTAGATCTTTATGTTATCTAGTTCTTTTTTATCGTCGCTCGGCGAAATGACTTTACTATGCCTGATGGTGAGCACAGTATAATCTAAAGATAATGGTGACTACCGAGAGACACACTATCCCTCACCGGTCGTCGCTGTCATGCCGGCCTGCATAAATGTCTTTTATATCATAGGAGGCAAACGGACAGGTGGGTCATCCGATGTTAAGTGATCACCACCGTCCATAGACACTTGCAACACCAGGGGAGTCGCAAGTGCGTTACCAACTTGTTTTGGGGGAGAGGGGGAGTAAGGGAAGGGGGAAGGGAAGGGAGGTGGATCTCCGGCGCTCTCACTGACCGAACAAAACGCAACAATGTAAGCACCGTTACTTCACGTCGGTTTTTGAGAGGGTGGTACTACTCCGGACGAGCCGACCCTTTCATGCTGAAACTATCACTGGTTTCAGCGTGGCTTTACCATCTATCTATATGTTATCTAGTTACTATACCTCGGCACTAGATGGCGCTAAGCAATATTTTATTGTTAATAAGTTTTAATTTAACGCAGACGAAGTCGCGGACTGTTCCTAGGAGTCTATAAATAAATAAGACTAACATATTTTAGCCTAAATTACTATTACTGTCTTAAATTACTATACTAGTGTTATGTGATATCTCTCTAGTTTAAAATCATACATAAATAAAATAGACATGAGATTTATAATATCAAATCAATTTAGATTTAATGTTAGTAAGCAGAACTATTTAGCTTAATAGAAGAATACATAAAGTAACCATTTCCACATGTTTTGATTTGTACACAAATGATTGATTTTTGTAGGGTTCTAATTCCGTCTAACTTCCACTCTCAAGTATCTGTTCGTGTATTCCAGCAATTGAACTTTAGAGCCAGTCTGCTCTAGGTTTAACGTATTTACCATCTTAAAACACGCTAACATACATAACATCAAATGAATTTGTGGTCAAACGCAAAAAAACCTATAAACTATAAAAAACAATTGAAGAAAAATTCATTCGAGTCAATTATTTTTCCTCAACATCAATTCAAGCAGTGTAAATACAATCAGTCTCAGTCCATGGAATTCCAGACGCAAGAGGAACAATCTAATTATTTTTCCCGTCGATAATTCAATTTCAATTATTGAAAGTTGTATGAACATTTTTCTATTGCAAAAATATATATAATGTTACACCCGTAGATAAGTTATATGCCGTTTGCGATGGGAGTAATTTAATTTTGAAGTTATACTTCTTTTGGCGCGTTAGGGAGAAATGATGAGAGTAAATTTTTACGATGCGCGCGCACACCGTCACGAAAAACCGACACCCTGAAGTTATTACGATGCGCGCGCACACCGCCACGAACCCTGAAGTTAGCTATCTATAGTCAACATTTTGTTTCTTTGTATTTGTTATTTGTATTTCTTTATATTAAAACTTTCAATGTATTAAATACCTTTTTTCTATGGTTAGTGTCGTTTTCTCTACAAACGTAGAATAAGGCGAAAGATAAAATGTTTGAAAAGATTTTTATCTTGTTACGCCAAAGAAGTATAACTTCTAACGCGTCTACATAAGTACAGACACACTTTTTTTTATTTCTACAAATAAGAATCAATTGGTCCTTACTATTACACGATTACAGTACTATCACGCTGATACCTTATATGGCTTCGGTTTTCAGAACATAACTCTACTCGAAAGTACCGCGATGCAGTATATAAACTAGGGTGGAAAGTTCTAGAAGGCTGATGTCATTATTCTAACGGGTCGACAAAGTTCCAAACGGTCTGTTTTAGGTTCACATAATCGATAATGTATCTGTTATTTGTAATAACGAGTTCGTATACAAACTATAACAATAATATTTTACAGCGTAAACAAATATTAAATTACGACTATTGTATTAGAAAAATAATTTGAAACTTTGAAACAACATTATCCCTTTAACACAGAGGTCCAGTTCCCATTAGTCACACTTTACCAACTTTACGCAACAAAGCTCTGATTCCATCCTCTTGTGTAATATTTACCCGTTCGATAAAAATACAAAGTCAATTCCGGGAAACGGTATGAGGGGACCGAAAATAATATTTATTCATGTGTTACAAGACCGACGAAAAAGGCACTTATCCCCCATCAAAAACCGGAGCTTTCTATGTGATCGCATAATTTCTCTGAAATACGGCGGTTTTATTATCGTTCTGATTAATTATTACCATAATAAGAATTTTACCCTTTAAAATAATAACCCTATAACCATATATTGCACATTTTATGGGATTATATACATTTTTTAATTTAATATTCTAATACTAAGTAAGTAACCTTTAATAAGTTTCCTGATTTTATGGTTTTCATGTCATATTTGGCATATTTTTCCTTGTACACAATATTATTTTTCTGAAGATACACCCAGAATAAAATGAATAAGTAACGTTTTATCATTTTTTACAGCTTCTTTTTACAAGTTCGATTCATATTTATACTTATGCTAAAGAGATTCGAATGAATTTGATAAATTATAACCTGATAAATTACTGTTTACGATAAACTAACAACCGTCCTCGATTTCTACACTTTAGTTACATCTTAATGATTACACCCTATAGCACCCATGGATTTAAATATGTAATGAATTAAATTATTTAATGAATAATTACTAACCTATAAATATAAACATTATTAAACATAACCTATAAAGAATATCCTGGACTTAGCTTTCTGCCACAGAGAGAATTTTTATATAAATTCTAGCATCTTTAACTCGTAGATTTAGCATGAAGGTCCAACAGTAAATAGAGTATATATATAACACTGAAGGTTTTGGCTAAGTCTAATGTTATCTGTGAGACCAAAACACACTGTTTCAGCTAGATTATCCACAGATAATAGGAAAGCTTTATAGCGTAAAAAGAGCCGCCTACCTTAAGTCACCCACCTAATCAAATTTCGGTAGGTTGACTTAAATATCGCTGCTGTGATGCGAAGCCTGTCTATAAGCTTCAAGTCGCCAGCTGGATAGAAGTTGTATTCAATAAAATATAACTAAGGCCGTGACTCTCTATGGATATTTGTCTCGGCGAGGTAAATACAAGTTAATACGACATACACTATCCTCTGAATGTAGATGGCAGACCCAGAGTGATGCAAACTGTACCAACGCATCAGATGCCGTCATTTAAGGACTTCGAAAATGTAACTATAAATTGTAATAAATAAATTTATCTACTAAATTTCATTACATTAACAAAAAAATGTTGTCTGCAATTTAACTAATTTCTACTGTCAGTACTATAAAATAGCATGCAGAAAACTCATTTGCTTCAATTACGAACAAATAATTGAATACTTAGGACACAATTAGATCTTGCGCCACCAGAAATTTTGTATACTGCCATTTCTACCTTTATGGACCATTATCATCAAAATATAAACTAAATAGTGTCAATGGAATTGAAAGTGATTTGCTACAGTACTCAGAGAAAGAAATTACTTTTGTTACAAATTAAATACTAAAGTACCCAGATTGTCTACTTACTTCCTTGCCAGATTTTATGTTTATTGTTAAGGTAATAAGCAACGCAGATAAAGACGCGTGTACCTACTAGTTGTATGTAATAAGTATATAATTTGAGAAATATGAAGCTAAAACATATATACTCACTGGGATTAACAGCATGGCCTTCATCGACAACGTGCATGGACAGATGGAGAAGCACCAGCAACGTAGCAGACAACTGGAACAACAGATACAACATATAAGTCTCATAACAAAAATGATTAATAGTAGACGTAGGGTTGTAATATCCAAACCAAACAGCATCACCATAAACCAAGTATAACACTCGCCATAGCGCTTAGCCGTGATGGGTTTCGAGATCAGTCGATGTATTTATGTATCGAATAATTAAGCAGGGTGGTATGACTGTACCTGACTAAATTACTACCACCATGCATAGGGTGATTGTACCATCATATTGACTCCGTTTACGGGTTTAACGGTTCATGCGGAGAGGGCACTTGAGAGGAAAATCTTTTTAGCACCCATTTAGGCACAAGTGGACGGGTGGCGGGATTAGGAAGGGACATTTTTAGTTGGCGACACGGTGCATGCACACGCGATCTCGGGCGATTGTCGCCCCGTTAAGGTAGCTGGTGGTACACCGTGGAGGGTTTGTCAGTAGCACTCTGACCCTACCCAGGATGGTGAGTGTCGTATGTAGGATTTCCACTCGTAAAAAAAGTTTAATTTCTATTATTCTTATTGCTCTTTCTATGAAAAGTGGACTTCGAAACGACAAACAACGGTAAAAGAGGCACCGTCAATGATTATTTGCTTATGTAAAAATTGGCGATCTGCAAAAGGTAAATTAAAAAACAGAATTTTTAAATAATTTTTAAAGAACAAAAATTTTAACAACTAAATGTAAATTTAACACTACGAGGAAATCAATTAATGGAGAGCTTGAACCGGAGATCACACCCGATTGATTGTTACCAGAAATTAATAGAAATGTGGAGGAATTTCAAGGATTGTTATTTATAAGCGCAAACTGATTTTTTACTGGACATCTGGTCTGGTCGATGACTGACGATGAAACTGATTTCGATTGTCACCATTGTTTTTGAGTTGCATTGCCTTTATTATCCTGATAAAACCTATACCTGTACAGTGCCTTCGTTTTGTCATTCTGTAATATTTTTTTCTTTTCATTCAGCAAAACTTGAAGGGACTTTATAGTTTTTAATTAATCGTATTCATTTTTTATACTGCCCGCGTTCACAGTTATGTTGGAGACATTACTAATAGATGTATAGAAGAACGTAACATTTGATTTTGATTATATTTGGAAAGTCTGAAAACTCATATTAGCAGCGGAATATAAAATATGCAATAACAGAAACAACCAAGACTGCCGTAAAAACTTTTCTACTCCAGTATCGTTTTATAATTTTTTTAAGGGATTTATATACACGCTGATCTGGATATAATTTTATATATTTACTAGTAGGCCCGGCGGACGTTGTCATGCCTTGATAATAAAAAAAAAATACTAAAAGTCGACCGCAGCGCCACCTACCGGATCCAATTGTGAATCTAAACCTTTCTCGAATCCACTGGAACACGCACACAAAATTTTATCATAATCGGTCCAGCCGTTTAGGAGGAGTTCAATGACATACACACATACAGAAGACATTTATATATAAAGATGATAAGGCAATAGTAAATCTGCAAACATCTTTCATCATACAATAAATATGAATTCTTAGACTTAAGTACATTTGGAATTGCAAAATCTAGACACATAACTAAAATGTAAGTGAAGTGAGTTATCTGGGCTAATCTTCAGAATGGCTGCATCGATTTTAACGAGATTTTTACTGCAAATAGAAGACTATTATAGTATTTCTATAGTATCTAGCCTACAGATCGCTATACTTTTTCACACAGGTTAAGCAGTAGTGCTTATATTTTGAAGAGGTAACTTAGAAGTGAAAAGTCGATTATACGTATAAATTAGTACCAGCAAAGTTACATACAGAAATATAATAACTATAAATCGCCTACGTTAAATAAAACAAAAAAACAATTTTCAATAGTTAATCTAGGGCCAGGTAGTTTCAATTATCGTAACTTATAATCTATATTATAATAAAACTGTAGCAGGGTCAAATCTGTATCAATGCAGGCGAAGCCGCAAACAAAAGCTAGTACTTAATAAGATACTTATTAAAATATCATAGCGTGTTTAGTTTTGTACAGTTCTACGATTAATTATTTCAATATTGACAAAGAAGATGTATACATTACTATCCCTTCCCGTTGCTTCAACAGAACTAATATTTACGAGGAAAATGTTCCGGAGAAAATCCTGAGCTTACACTATCACTTACACGAGTGAGTAATTATTTTTTTAGGTCCATTCTCCCCGTGACACCTTACGTAAGCCGGTGTATATTATGCCACAGAATTCCCGGGCACAATGGAAACACTAAACTGCATTAAAATTCCTCTTTGTTCGTTGCAACGAAAAATTATATTTTGTCACAATGGGCTTATCTGAACTACGAAACTCGGAACTTCTGGGCGTCTTTTATTGTTTTTACAAGTAATAAAACTTTGTGTTTCCACAAAAACGCCATTATGATTTCATTGTAAAACGGGTTTTCGAGTCTTCATAATTTAAAGATATTACACATTTTCTTTGTTACAGAAATAAGTACGTTTTATTTGTGAATAATTAATAAACAGGGAACACGAAAGGCGATCATAAAATAATAACAGTTGCATGCAACTTTCATAATTAAGCTTTATAAATTTCACATGAAAATGGTTTTTTTATTGTGTATTTAAATATTACTTCTCATTTTTCAGATCATGGTATGTGAATTTCAGTCAGTTTTAAGCCATAAATATAAAAGAGAAAATTTGTATACGGGTTCCTTTTAAGCTGTAATAGTAAGAACGGTAAGGAAGGATTTTTGGATTTTCAACCCCTAAGGCAGAGAAAAAGGGATAAACTTGAGCATGAAACCCCGTTATTTTCTATTAGTTAACCCTTTAGTAGTTCTTTTTTGTATATAGTCGAAAAGGTTTAACTAAATAAGAAAGGTTAAATTTAAATTCTTGGTTAGTTTGCTTTAATATTGAGAGCAATAATATTTATTTATTTATTCACGTAGTTTAATAGATACACTTATAGCTACGTTAATCAGACATCACAATATGGGTATATAACAAAAGGGCCATTTCGCGTGAAGCGAACAATGAAAAAAATTTGAGGTTCTGAATTTCGTTCATATTGAGCCTAATGGAGCTTGTAGTAGGTGCGAATACATTTTTTTTATCTCTATCTTGTTTATTTGTCAAGTTATGGGCTTCTAAAGAACACTCACGATTGACTCTGAATGACTTGAAGAAGTCAACTCGTATTAAGTCCATCTACTTTTTTCTCGTACTTACGTCGCATCGTCATTAAAATTTCAATCTTCTTTATATATAGAGAGGATCGATTTTAATGAAACAAAGACCAAGTTAGTCTCGAGATTATTCTGAGTATTTATAGCTTAAATAGCTTTATGATTTTCTTGGTGAGGTTTTATTAAGGCGTGTTCATATAGACAGCCAAATAGACAGACAGACGTTTCTGTAAATGATTAAAATGTATGGTGTTACTCATTCCTAGACACCTGCGACAATTTTTTTCACGAAAATCGTAATATAACAGTGAGAAGAGTTATACCCACAAACATAATGTATGCTATCATCATTACTACAAGATATATATATACATATTTTTTGTGCATTTTATTTATTTTATATAACCTTAATCTATACTAATATTATAGAGGTAGAGTTTGTGAATTTGTGAGTTTGTGACGTTGTAAGGGGTAATCTCAGGAACTACCGGTCCGATTTGGAAAATTCTTTCAGCGTTATATAGCTCATTTATCAGGGAAGGTTATAGGCTATATATCATTACGCTAAAACACATAGGAGCGGAGCAACAATGAAAAATATTTTAAAATCGGGGTATTTTTTCCTTTTGAGAGCTTCCGCTGCGTCTTAGCCCAAAATAACTATTCCATGCGTGCGAAGTCGCGGGTTGAAGCTATTAACTAATTACTATATTATCTATAATCTATACCAATATTATAAACAGGTAAAGTTTGTGAGGTTATAGGGGGTAATATCTGGAGAGTCGGAGGAAAATGGTCGAACGAAAACGTTTCTTACGAACGCTTCCTTAATTATGAGATATATATGATTGAGTTCTAGAGAAAAGTTGGAGCTTGATAATGCCTATTACCGCCCGGCGAAGTGGGCACGGGTCAGCTAGTTAATTTATATACATAGAGTTCGTTAAAATAATCTATATAAACACACACCGGACACCAAATGTCCTTAACAAGTAAGGGTAGATGATTAAGATAGCTAGAAAATATAGGGATTTTATGATTTACCGGGATCAACAGTTCGCATTAATCTTTTCGTTATTCGTTTTGTACCAGGTGGAGGGCTGGTTATTGATGAACGCTTATCGGTAAAGCGTCACGACGCTAATGTCTGCCCAAAAGAGAAATGTAAATTGAGAAAATGAGGCGCAGATAAGTAAATTTGTGTTTAAATTCAAGTTCGGGGGAGAAGGAAACAGATTGTTCACTTATTGGAGCTAAATTTGTACTAAACTAAATACAGTTATTAACACATTGGTACCATTGAGGCTGAGGCTATTACTGATTTTTTTTTATGTCATAGGTGGCAAACGAACAGGTGAGTCACCTTATGTTAAGTTATCACCACCGTCCATGGACACTAACAACACCAGAGGAGTCGCAAGTGCGTCGTCATCCTTTGGGGGGAAGGGTTAGGGGTCACGTCGGTTTTCTATGAGAGGGTGATACTACCCCGGGCAAGCCGACCCATTCATGCTAACCCACAGAAGACCGACGTAAAGTAATAGTGCTTGCATTGTTGCATTTCGTTCGGTCAGTGAGAGCGCCGGGGGTCCACCTTCACCTCCTGGAGGACCACCAAGCGCCGGCAACGCAGTTGCGACTCCCGTGGTGTTGCTAGTGTCTATTGACGGTGGTGATCACTTAACATCAGGTGACTCAACTGTTCGTTTGTCTCCTATGATAAAAAAAATAAAACAGCACGTTGATAGAACTTTTTCTAACTTCATCTAGGTAGTTATCATTCTCAAATTGAAAATCTGTCACCAACCACCAATTGGTGCGTCATAGCACCTGCACTTAAGACCTGCAGTTTCTCTTTAGGTTTTGCAGTTATGGCATTTTGTTTTTTTTTTTTTTTGTAAGTCCCCTTCTTTTCCTCAGTCGTTATCCGAGACGTTATTTGCTTTAGTTGTTCTTAAATTTTTTGTTGTCGTTTCTTGTTTTCTTTTATTATTCTTTTTGCCTTTTGTTTTATCCTATCTTATTACATATTATTCTTGAAATTATCTTATTGCATGTTTACTATCTTCGCCCACATCAGCTTTTAACAACAAATGAGATTCTGGTTAAACTCTAAAATCTATTAAATATAAAGTAGGTCAAATAACAAAACAATGTCAATATATTTATGATCAGTACACATCATCGATTGAGTTTCAACTTATCATGAGTTCCTGTACGCTGCACTGCACTTAAACTGTACGGCGTGTAGTTGAAATACAATATTCGGAAACGAGAAACTATTTTATCTTGTACATTTTTACTAACCTGAGTTAGTTCTAAACAAACTTTCCGTGTGTGCTTTAAATTCAGTGCGACGGGTTAAATTTGTACGTTTATTTTGTATTTAACTGGCTTCCGCCCGCCACTTCGTCCGCGTTGATGGTGAAAATATTTTTAAATAATAAGTATGTTAACCTCGATTTTCAAACATTCGACATTGGTGATCCGCTCCTGTTGGTCTTAG